>CABHPQ010163661.1:19135-47245 GCA_902168405.1 Peromyscus aztecus | reverse complement strand
CACCGAGCTCTGCACAGCAGAAGCAGCAGAAGACAACATTTAAAGACCCTGTAGTACATTAACTCCAGATCATGTCTCCAAATAAGAGTGTGGGGGTCCTGATCTTCAAACTAGTGGTGTTAAGATGGTAAAACCAGAAGAATTTTAAAAGTTAAAATTAAATGGGCTGATCCTGAAGAAAAGGTGAGACGTAATGTCCTTGCTTTTAAAACACTTGAACCCAAACCAGAAAATCTGCTGCATGCTGCTGCAGGCTCTCCACACCTACATTAGACTATTCAACAAGCCCTTGGTTGGCTTGACTGAATTCATATACAGCCCGAGCTTCCAGGATGCCCAAGAATCTATAAGCTGGGAAGTGGATGTTTTCTGATTCTAGCTCCTTATAACCAGGACTTCATGATTTCCAGGTGAGCCTCTTCTACTTTGACATTCTGTTGCTGTGATAAGATCATGAGGGAAAAAGGATTTATTCCAGCATATATGGTGTCCATCCAGGTCATAATCTGTCAATGAGGAGAGTCAGGGCAGGAACTGAAGCAGAAACCACAGAAGGATGCTGTTTACAGGTTGCTTCCCATGGCTTGCTCAGTGATGTTCTTATAAAGCCCAGGACCACCTGCCTAGGTATGGCATCATCTGCAGTGAGCTGGATCCTCCCACATCAACCAGCAATCAGGAAAATGCCCCACGGACAAGCCCTCAGGCCAATCAGTCCAGACAGCTCCTCAATGGAGCTTCTCTCTTCCCAGGTGACTCTTGGTTGTATGAAGTTGACAAAAAACAACTAGCACGGCCTGAAATTGGAAACCAAAATTCTTTTAAATATTTGGATATTTTACAATAAAAATTGTGTTCTGGAATTTATATAGCCTTGAAACCAAGCTTTCTAACAGGAATGGGGATGGCACTTAGCAAGGGGACACTAGCCCTCTGCCATCTGTGCCATCCTTGAGGTCTAAGCTTCTGAGCTTTGAAATTTATGAAATGCAGATGTGATTCTGGCTGCCTGCCTGCCCATCCCATCCCATGCACATGTTCTGCCTGTCCATCCCATGCACATATTCTGCATCATGGCTATAATTCATCTGAGGCAAAGTCATACTTTATACCCTCACCCCAACCTCCCCCAATTCCACCCCTGGCCACTTCAGTCATGACCTAACATAGCCCAGCTGAAGGTCTTTCTGCCCAAGTGCTGGTCACAGCAAAGCACCTACTTGCTGATGCAATTTAGGAAATACTCAGCATTTGTGGATCCCTGGGGGGCTTTGCCAAGAGTTCCTGATGCTGGGCTCTAGGCAGAGTTTCACACTTTGTGCTTTTGCAGTTCTCTTAGCTTTATTGAAAACACCATTTTGTTCTCTCTCTTCCCACCTTGCACTGGGGCATGCCCAGTCCAGCATTCCCATTTCTGCAGATGGTGTAGTGCTGTGGGATGGTCTGTATGTCAAATTGCTCTGATTGGTCAATAAATAAAACACTGATTGGCCAGTGGCCAGGCAGGAAGTATAGGCAGGACTAACAGAGGAGAACTGAGAGAACAGGAAGCTGAGTGAGGGAGACACTGCCAGCCGCCACCATGACAAGCAGCATGTGAAGATGCCGGTAAGCGACGAGCCACATGGCAAGGTATAGATTTATAGAAATGGGTTAATTTAAGATATAAGGACAGTTAGCAAGAAGCCTGCCACGGCCATATAGTTTGTAAGCAATATAAGTCTCTGTGTTTACTTGGTTGGGTCTGAGTGGCTGTGGGACTGGCGGGTGACAGAGATTTGTCCTGACTGTGGGCCAGGCAGGAAAACTCTAGCTACAGTGTAGTCCCACCTCCTTCTGCATGCTCATCTCCTATCCAATCATCTTTGCTGGAAAACTGGAAGTTACTGATTTCTATCTTTTTCAGAGCTGGGGGTAAAGGCTGTTGGATGGTGAGAGCCATATTCCCCTCCCACCTCTCACCATAGAGGAGTTGACAACGGTCATAAACGCTGAGATGTCCCCTCCCCAGGGAGGCCTCATCCCTCACACTCTTCCATGATGCCTTCTACCCATAGCTAAAGACTGGGGAAGCCCCTTCCCACCATGGTCTTTCTCCCTTGTAGTATCACTTCACATCAGGCTACTTTCTGTTCGATTGTATTTCCCTGTGGAACAGCCTGAGAGGTGGAGCTCAGCTGGCTAACAGGTCAAAGAAATGGGTCACAATAAAAGCACCTGAGCTGCATCACCAGAGAACCTGTGTGACCCAGCTCATTATTTCCGCTGAGAGATGGAACCGCTGTGGGAAGCTTCGGCTGGAGTCCATGCACATGGGACAGAGCTTCGTTGGCAGGATGTCTGTACCTACACCGTCACTGCTGTTACTACATGTGATCCATTAGGGTGAGAACACAAATAACATCCTAACCAACTGATCATTTTGAGATAACAAAAGAATTTCACATTCTAAGGAAAACAGGAACCTGAAATAAAATTAATATATGTTCATGTAAAAAAAAAAAAGGACAATGAGGAGAAAGATCTTTTAAGGAAAAAAAAAGTGTTCTCCCAAGTGTCAGGCCAGCATGTTTGTGTGCAGAATAATTATCCAGCATTAGCTTGATCCCTACAGCAATAAAAGCCCACTGCCCACTTGGTTAACTGAACAGGCTAGTCGGTGGCAGCCTCTGTCAGCTCCACTCAATAGCTGCTGCCGAGGTTCCAGTACACAATTGTCTCCATCCTTGCTCATCATGTGTGACTTGGCCTCATTTCTGCTATGTCCCTGCTGAGGTCCATGCACCACCACCACTGTGCTATTAATGACACTATAAGATATGAGCAGTCCTGGGATTTCTGAGTCTTTCAGCATCTAGGATTCTTCCTGGCATTTAGAGCCTTTAATAAATATTTTTTCTCTCTCTCTAGTTTCTTCCCATCCCTTCCTCCCTCCCCTTCCTCCCTCCCTTCCTCTCTCCTTTCTTTTCCTTCCTTTCTTCCCTCCTTCCTTCCTTCCTTCCTTTCTTCCTTCCTTCGCTCCTTCCTTTCTTTCTGTGCACGTGTCTGAGTATGCCTAGAGGTTGGGAGACAACTTGCAAGGGCTTGTTCTCTCTTTTCACTCTGTGGGTCATCAGGCTTAGTGTTCTTCCAGCTGAGCCATCTCTCCAGCCCCAGCACACGTTTAAGAACAGCTCCTTCTGCTAAACTCCCCCAACACATTTTTCTCTATAGTCTCCAGGGAAGCATCTGTTTCTAGGAAGGAGCCACCTGTGCCAGATTTAAATAAAGCTTCTATAGGTTCTCAAAAGTCTACCTTGGGCCCTGCTGCTTTGCAATGCGGCACTGCGAATCTTCACAATTTAAACAAGAGGTGATACACCTTCACTCCCCAGTCGTCATCCTAGGTTTGGGAATCTGTCATTCTGGCAGGGCACATGTCTGGGTTTAGGAAACATGTGAGCTTCATGCTAACAGCCCAGGGAAGAGCCTTTTTCTACATGACCTGTAAGCCTCTCTCTGTTCAGTGGCTACTCCCTCTCTCTAATCCCACCTGCTCCCATAGAAGATGAGGCATGCAGCCTGTAATACCAAGTGCAGCAAAGCCCACAGCACAGGCAGAGGATCTGAGGTCACACAGCACCTTCTCTCCTATGGGACTCTCCTCTGTCAAGTGGGTGTAGGCATTGTTCTTATTGAGAGGTGATTTCCCTGTCACCTTCTCTGGGTCACACTGGGTCTGGCCTTGCACCCCCCACATAAGCAGAGTTCCATGGTTCCTGGGGGCTCAGCAATGGTCATTCTGCTTGGTTGCAGCAATGGTTGACTGAAGCAGGGGTGTTGGACATGGAACTTCCCTGGGATGATCCTTATTGGGAGCTGGAAAGAGGTTTTTCTTTTATCTCACACAGCCCTTCCTCGGGAGTGTTTCCTCTAATTCACCCCATACTAAAACACAACTAGCTGTAAAAAATAACATGTGACATGATTTGTGAAAATGCAGCTAGCTAAATCCTCTGTGTGGTGGACTGTAACTAAATGTTAGTTTAGCGACAAAGAGGAGGTCTAGAGATGACTCCCAGTATTTTACTCAAAGCAGTGAAAAGGCAGGGGGTGGGGAGTTAACCTGTAAGCCCATGACTATGTGCGACATACAGCCACTGAGGCTGCCACCACAGTGGTCCCCCAGGAGCTTAAGTGAAAGGTAGGTCCTTGTGTTTTATCTGTTCTGCTAGCCGGCAATATCTGCTGTAACACAATCCATGTTTTCTTTTAAATGGGTACCACCCACTGTAACAATTCAACAAGAACTCTGGTATTATGAAACTTTAAAATGATTTAGACTTATCAAAATTACCTTAAGGATTGCACCTGACTTTTGAAATTTTCCTTAGGCCTGTTACTTTCTTAAGGTGAAGTATCAGCATTCTCCACATAGATAGATAGATAGTGAGGCATATGAGAGATTAGATAGATACTGATGGATAGACAGAGATGATAGTAGATAACATGTAGATAGATGGATGCAGATGGACGGACTGACAATGGACAGACTGATAGGTATACAGACAGGTCCTAGCTAGCTGATGGATAGATGGGTAGATGAATATGTGGAAGATGGTACCCATCCATGCCTATCCTATGATACCTGCATGCTGACATAAGACTAGGTAGACAACATGTTTGCAAGATTCCCTGCTTGTGTTATTGCTGAGTCTGAGTGCCTCCAGCTCTAGACTACTCCATGCCTCTGCACTCAATCCTTGCCTGATTCCCTCCAAAGCACTGGTGCTCCAGGATGATGCCAGGCCCTCCAAAGCTCCTCAGTCCACTTTCTTAGAGACAATTTTCCACTAAGACTCAGTTACTTAAACACACTCTGGGGATGGTGGGGAGATAGAAGAGAGGGGAGGTTGTTGCAGAGGCAGGAAGAGGTGCACGTGGAAGATCACATATCCCAAACCTGTGAGGGTCCAGGGTTCAGGTCCCTGTTCCGGAGCCAGGTATAGTGGACTACGGGGGATGATCCAGCCCCTCGATAACCCTCTCCCAGGATCCAGGAAGAATCTACGACCAGCTGAATATCTAATCTTTGATGATAATAAATGAAACTCTTTAGTCCATACACTTTATTCTTCTGAGTCAGTTCTCTCTTCACACAGCTCCTTTTCTGCTCTGATGCTTAGCTTCTCTCTGTCCCTTCTCTTCCTGTCCTCTCATAGCCCTAACTAAGCTCTGCTGCTATTGATCTCATCTTCATCCTCGGTTCCTCCATCCATGCTCCTTCCTTCCTTTCCTATTCTCCTGACCTAACCTAATCCCTACCACCTACAAAAACTCTGCCTTGTTCTTTCTTCTCCAGCCACATGACTCTGCTTGACACTAGGAATTCTGCCTCAACCCTCCTTCACTTGGTATGAAAAAAAAAAAAAAAAAAAAAAAAAAAACCCTTGTTCTGAGTCAATTTCTCTGGAATGTCATTTGGCCTGTCAGAGAAAGGAGAGTCTGAGCTTGATTTGCACAAGTAGCAAAGCTATGCAACTAGGAGACAGGTGCTTGGCCTAGGAGCCAGGTAGTGTCTCGAAAAGGACGTTTTACACTAATTCAGGGGCCTCAGGCACCTAGTGGTTAGTCTGGTTAGGTCATTTGTCCTTGGATACTTTGGAACTGGCAAGGGAATTGGGAATCTTTGGTTACAGCTGTGTCTGAAGTCACTGCAACGGTGTTAGGGTGTCTCTGTGGCTCAATCAAGCAATTTTGAGGTGGAATGCTGGGACATCTCATGACTACTAAAGTGTCCTGCTGTGGATTATTTTACGATGTGTTACATTTGTTTATGTTGTGGAACATTTGTTTAATGATACAAAGGTGTGTTGCATTCTTTTATGTTGCATTTGTTTAACTCTGTGAAGCTATGTTACTGTGTCTGTCTAAAACACCTGATGCTCTAATAAAGAGCTGAACAGCCAATAGCAAGTCAGAAAAAAGGATAGGTGGAGCTGGGAGGCAGAGAGAATAAATAAAAGGAGAAATCTGGGAGGAGGAGGAAAAGAGCAAGAGAAAAAGGAGAGGAGAATGCAAGGGACCAGCCACCCAGCTATACAACCAGCAACAAAAGTAAGAGTGAGAAAAACAACAAAGAGTAAGAAAAAAAGATGTGCAGAAATAGGAAAAGGTAAAAGCTCAGAGATAAAAGGTAGATGGACTAATTTAAGGAAAGCTGGTTAGAAATAAGCCAGATATTTATAAGTAATAATAAGCCTCCATGTGTGATTTATTTGGGAGCTGGGTGGTAGGCCCCAAAAGAATAAGTGTAAAACAAAAAACAAAAAACAAAAAATACCCAAACAAACAAAAAACAACAAGAAGCAGTATCCTGTATCTGTTGTATCTTCTGTGTCAGGTATGAAGCTCCAGGAAGATTCTGAGAAGACTGTGAAGGAAATACAGATGCCATATGCCTCTGAGGACATTTCTTGGCCAATTAGGAAAGTAAATATGTATGGGGACACTCTCCAAATTCCATCTGATGGGGTCATATGTTTTGTAATAAAATGAAGAAAAGAAGGGCAGGAAATATGCTCCCAATTAAATATAGAAATGTAAATGGCATCTATAGCTGGCATTTGTTTTGTTGGGTCCTTAAAGTCACTTGAGTTTTTAACAGCTAACCTGTCAGTAGATGTTGTTGCTATGATCTCTCCATCTTGTTATTAAAAGGAGGGGTGTATGATACAGAGATGAAATGACTTTACCTAAGTCACACTGTGAAGGGGCAGAACTAGTGCCCAGTATGGCACAGCTTAGAGCCTGTGTCCTTGGCTCTGAGTTAGCTAAAGCCATGCAGAATCAACATCTGGAAAATTGAATCCTACTCGAGTATCAGTGGTATGTGATTTCTGATAACTCATGAGCAGCTGAGCGACACAGTGAGTGACTTGTGTATTACCCTCAATTATCAGCTTAGCCTAGCATCCTGGAACACTGTCTCTCAGGTCTGTGACATAGCTCAGTGGGTGGAGGTGGCTACTACCCAACCTGATGACCTGAGTTTCATCCCTAGAACCTGCATGGTAGAATGAGGGTTCTACCTATGAGCTATCCTCTGACCTCCACACATGTTCTGTGGCACAAGAGTATACCCAAGCACATACACATACCAAATAAATAAATAAGTATAATACATTTTTTAAAAAGAAATGCAGGTTTCTCTAAAAAAGCCTTCTTTTCCTATATTCTCTCAGTGTTCTAAATTTTCAAAGCTATATAATTTTTTAAACCTGTGGATGATTGATTTATCAGGTGGTGATGCACTGTACTGAAGGGTCCACTCCTTAAACACTGTCTTTCTTGTTTCCATGATGTCTCAAGATGTAGCTATTAACACACTATTGACATTGTTAACAGAGTGAGATTTAAAGGTAGTTAGAACTAATATTGCCTGGTCATCAAGCTGAACACAGCAGGGGTACTCATGTTTCATTTGAGAATACTCAGACCCTAGCAGTCAGAGATGTACCCTCCACCTCAAGGTTCACGTCTGCTCAAAAGCTCAGCCTTGTAATGCTGTCTTCAAACTGAAGGAGCAAGTCCTCTGCAGCCTCTACTGGTGAGAAGCATTTGGTATTTCCCTCATGCTTTTAGACTCCACCCAAGGTTGTAGTAACTATAAATCATATGGAAAATATTATACCTCAGCTGTGCATTCTTGAGAAAGTAAACACCCATGTAGAAGATCCATTCAAGGTCATATCTAGAAATTTAAAGGTCACGGTCAGTAAGTAGTCTGCAGTCATCTCTGCATCCCAGGATTAGACTATGAATGGGAGAAGACTATCTCTACTTTTGTTGTAGTTTTTTAATGATAAAGAGTCATTAAGTCTCCACGCTATTCTATGCTTCTCACAAGGGAAATCTATTTCCTACCTTGTAGTTAAGGATACCAATTCAGGCCACTTCCCCCACAGCACATGTTCACATTCTGACTACCTCCACTTACATAGAAAAAATGGAGTTTTCCAAGACATGTTCACTCATGTGCACTTGCAATGTGTATCCTCTGCACTTCCTGTCTGGGGTTGGTGGGTCTTTCTGTATTATCTATTTCTCTGACTTCATCTACACAACTTCTTGTGGTGGTATTGTGTACCCCAAAATATTGTGCACCCTAATAAACTTATCTGGGGTCAGAGACAGAACAGCCACAATATTAAACATAGAGGATAGGCAGTGGTAGCACACGCCTTTAATCCTAGCATTCCAGAGGCAGAAATCCATGTTTCAAGGATACAGCCAAGCATGATGACTCACGCCTTTAATCCCAGAAAGCGAGCCTTTAATCCCAGGGAGTGGTGGTAGAAAGCAGAAAGGTATATAAGGCATGAGGACCAGAAACTAGATGCATTTGGCTGGTTAAACATTTGGCCTGGTTAAGCATTTGGCCTGGTTAAGCTTTCAGGCTTTTGAGCAGCAGTTCAGCTGAGACCCATTCTGGATGAGGACTCAGAGACCTCCAATCTGAGGAAACAAGACCAGCTGAGGATCCTGCGAGGCAAGGTAGCTGTGGCTTGTTCTAGTTCTCTGATCTTCCAGTTCACCCCAATACCTGGCGCAGGTTTGATTTTATTAATAAGAACTTTTAAGATTCCTGCTACAACTTCTTGATACATTTTTAAAACCAGCAACTATTTTTATGGCATATAGTTGAAATTAAGAGCAGACTTCAAGTGCACACACGTCTATGGTGCCATACATCTTAAACAGACTGTAGACAAATTTTAAAAGGTCTTTTTAGTGAGGTAACCCAAACCCAGAAGGACAAACATGGTATGTACTCACTCATAAGTGGATTCTAGATATAAAGCAAAGAACAATCAGACTGCAACCCACAGAACCATGGAGGCTATATATATATATATATATATATATATATATATATATAGCATGGGGGACCCTAGGATGACTGTGGCTTATAATAAGTATTGGTTTTACTCAATTACTGAACAAGCCTCAATGAAGCATTTCACTATTAAGATAAGAATTTATACTGTATCAAGCTGATAATAGAAAAAATAAATACATTAATTAATTTTAAAAAATAAAAAATTAGCCAGGCGGTGGTGGCGCACGCCTTTAATCCCAACACTCGGGAGGCAGAGCCAGGCGGATCTCTGTGAGTTCAAGGCCAGCCTGGGCTACCAAGTGAGTTCCAGGAAAGGCGCAAAGCTGCACAGAGAAACTCTGTCTCGAAAAACCAAAAATAAATAAATAAATAAATAAATAAATAAATAAAATATAAAATATAAAATAAAAAATTAAAAATTAAAAATCAAAAACAAACAAACAAAACAAAACAAAACAAAAAAACCAGAGCCAGGTATTGGGGTGAACAGTGAATAATCAGAGAAATGGAACAAGCCACATCCAGCCTCACCTTGCCAACTTCTCAGCTGATCTCATTTCCTCAAACTGGAAGCCTCTGAATCCTCATCTGAATGGATCTCAGCTGAACTGCTACTAAAAGCTAAAATCTTAAAAAGGCTCTAGTTCCTGATTCTCACACCTTATATACCTTCTGCTTCCTGCCATCACTTCCTGGGATTAAAGGTGTGTGTCACCATGCCTGGCTGTTTCCAGTGTGGTTTTGAACTCACAGAGATCCAGATGGATCTCTGCCTCCGGAATGCTAGGATTAGAGCCGTGTGCTACCACTGCCTAACCTCTATGTTTAATATTGTGGCTGTTCTGTTCTCTGACCCTCAGATAAGTTTATTGGTGTGTACAATATATCAATCACATTTCATCTTTTTTGTTTAAAATAAAAAAAGTTATAACAAGTACAAGAAAAAGTATATACAATAAGTATATACAATATAAACAGTCAAGAATTACTTTAAAATGACTGGCCTTTTCCCCCTTGATCTCCAGGCATGCTTTATTTATTGACATACAAATAAAATCACCACATTTGAGCACAAATAAAATACCACCACAACAGACAGTAAGTGGAGAATCTCAAATAGGAGCAGGTCAACGAGATCTAACAGGTTCAGAGTCAAGTGGTCAGAGGCCACAGGGCCAGCCACCCCTCTGGCAGGAGGAAGTCACATGCTGTTAGGATTCAGGAACCATCAACAACACCATCAGTTCTTTATGACTACCAAAGTTCTAGCACCATTCATCAACAAAGAAAATAACAGACATTCATCACAAATACATGGGTTAGCTCACAAGTATCCTCAAAAATACAAATCATAGCAAGATAAATATATTGTTCATTTTACTTTCAACTTTGCAATATCAGATATAGTAAGGAAAAGTTTCAGAAATAATGATCAAAATGATATTGCCAAGAGATCCACAAGTCTACCCATGTTTCACAACTAAAGTTTGTATTTCCTGTTGTTTTATATTTTGACATGATAATGCCACGCCATGCAGTCTTGTTTCAGAGATAGGCCATTTAGGCAGGGCTCTAAACCAGTTACAGAGCACTAATTTCATTCGTGAGCAGTGTTCCAACATGCTTTTCTCATTTATCTCTGTCATGTACAGAATGGTCTCTTCACTCTTAGAAGCCTTCCATTTAAACATTATGGTGATTCAGGCCTACCTTGGTACACAGCTTTAAACCCCGGTGAGCCGATGCTATCATCTGACTGCAGGTGGAGCCACATCTGATTGCTCATGCTCACGATGAGGTCAGGAACACTGGAGCCTGTGAGCCTGCACAGGAGGGAAAGGATCAGACTTTTACCACTGACTACAAATACATTGATTTTTCCTCAGAGCAGGGTCTTGCTACTGGAACAGTCAACACACACACACACACACACACACACACACACACACACACACCTCTGTAGCAGATTCTCTTTCAAAACTCTGTAGCAACTTGCTTGCCACTCATATAAATATTTAAATATTATCATTACTGGCATTTTTGGTAACTATCCAATCACTGTAAACACATAGATTTTTTTTTTCATTTTAAAAAATCAGCTAGAGGGGGCTGGAGATATTGCTCAGTGGTTATTGATCTTACAGAAGACCAAGGTTCAGTTCCAAGTACCCACATGGTAGCTTAAAACCATCTGAAACTCCAATTCCAGAGGACCTGGTAGTCTCTTCTGGCACACATGTGGTGCACACATATACACACAAGAAAAACAATCATACACATAAAATAAACAAACTTAAAAAAAGACTATCCCATTTATTGGAACTGACATGCTCCCTAGGTACAATATTTACAGGGATAAATCTATACAAACCTGAAAAAGCAAAGAGCCAGCTATGCTACATGGCAGGGAGATGATCCCTGTGGCTCACTAGTTTATTGTATGACACCATCAAAGGCAAACCTCTGCAAGGTGAGAAACCCTACAGATTCATTACTCCATCTAGCCTAGAATTATGTACCTTGCACACAAAATCTCTTTTAAGATGTATTAAAGGTAATCACACATTTTAATGATATTGAAAAGAACAGTGTATGTGGTTGAAATAGATGTTACAGAGCTTAATGAACATCCAGGTCAAACTACAAGGCAGTTTCCAATGAGCATTCAGCGTGCATTCACAAACCAGTCACATCGCCTGCGCTGTCAGCCAGTGAAAAGAAACACCAAATCCATTGACTGAACTCACCATGCTGACAGAATAGCATGTTGAAACAGGAAAAGTACAGGAAAGAAATCAATTCAACCAAAACAAATGTCCCTAATCAAATAGGAAGCTTTGCTTTCAGCAAAGTGGTTTCGGGAATGTGAACACATGATTTGCACCATCAATCATAGCATCCGTCTATCAACCCAACATTCTCCTCACAGACGGCCTCGAAAACCTGCTTCTTCAAAGGAAGATGAACGGCAGTCATTACATGCCAAGTAACTCAGGCTGCGTTACACTCAGGTTGGAAAAGGAGCGTGTTCCGGTGAGCGATGTATGCTTGCTACACACGTATGTCTGAAGATTTGTCTTTGCTGGGAGATTGTTCTTTTGTGTTTGCTTGTTTGATTGTAAGAGAGATTTGTTTGCTTTTCTGTGCATGCATTTTGTTGAAGTGTAATCAGCCAAATAGCACATGGATCACAAATGCCTAGCTCTGTGACTCCTTAGAAAGGGAGCCAGCCTGCAGGTCCCCCAGAGAGGCTGCCTCCTGGGCCCCTCTCTGCTCCCTCCTCTTCCCTCTTGCTTTGCCAAAACATCTACAGCTGTATCTGCCTTCCTAAGCCTCCCGTAAGTGAAATAAGACTTTGTAAAATACTTTGCTAAGCAGACCTGAGGGAAAAGTACTCATGAGCTTCGTTATTTTAATTTCTGCTTAGAATTCATCTTTGGATATATACATGGTGAAGGTGATTAATGCTAGTATTTTTACTTTTTTCCTAGTAAAGTATCATATTAATAAAGCTGACAGAAGTAACACAGAGAGCCATGTGTATTTTTTCTCATCTCCTCCAATGCTAAGATTTTACAGATCTATAAAGTACTGTCTCAGGCTGGATGGATGACCTACCTGTCTTGGGAAGCACTGTCTGTCTCTGTCCTCTCTGTGGTTGTGTTCATGTGTGTGTGTGTCTGTGTGTGTGTTGTGTCTGTGTGTGTGTGTGTGTATGTGTAACTCTCTACAACACACGTGTAGTCTTGGGAATCCAGGCTGTAGTCAATAACAGAGAAATTCCCCACAGTTCATCTTCAAAGACTCATCACACCCCCCCTCACCACTCATCACTGGCAACTGAGTCTGTCTCTAGCTCCAAATTCACTCATTATGCTATTACAGAAATGAGACCACAGTTTGTCTGTTTTAGAATTGACTTTGTCCACTTGGCTTAATTCCCCAGATCAGTCATATGATTTGTATACCATCAGTTCCTCCTTTCCCATTGTTGAGTGAGACTCCATAGTGTGGATACATCATGGCCTGGTAAAATGCTCATCTGCTTGGTAGATGACCCATAAAGCTAGTATAATGGATATGCAGGTTTTCCACAGTATAACTCTTCATGTTACTGATATAAATTCCTAAGAATGCAATTTGTATGTTCTGATTTCTGTTTCTATAATTGCAATTTCTGTCTTCAAGATTCTAGACTGAGCATTACATTTACATTCCCATCTGCAGTATCTGAGCATGAAGATTCTTGGTATCCCAGTGGAGATTTAGTGTGGCCAGTGTATATTTTAGTTCCTCTGCCAATTACATAATGATCTCTCAAGGGTTTTGCATTTACCTGTGGCTGATCACTAATGGTGTGGCAAAGCCTTCTCTGCTTCCTATACACTCTGTTTAGGAAAGACCTTCCAGTCCTGTGACCCTTTCTAATGTACTTGCTGATCTTCCTTTGTCTCTCTATTGCAGGATTAGAAACATCCTTTGTCTCCCTAAAAACTTTCACTGAGCAAAGGATTATGTTTGACCAAGAATCAGAAAATGCCCTTGAAGGGGAAAGTTTGCAGAATGAGAGGAAAGCACCTCCCCTGCCCTGTTTGTCTTTGAAAAATCTCATGTGCCTTCCATTTCTTATTGTGCTTCATGAGGTCTTCGGGTATATCACCATATATTCAGCTCTGCAGCTGTTCTCAACCAGTCAAGGCTGCTGTATTTAGAGGAGTGAGGGCTCTAGCTGCTCCTTTTCCACTTGCTTAGTTCATTTTTATTTTCTTCCTGTTTTCATTCCGCAGGTGGTCATTCCCAAGACCACATGAATATGCAACAGGAAGATCATATCTAATCTTGAAGGCATTGCTTTGTATAGGAGCAGAGAGAAGAAAGAAAAGACAGTGCTGCTGTATCCTAAAGTTAATGTAAACATCCCAAACTCTGAGCATCTGGGGTTCCTGCAGTGACCACAGGTATCAGAAATGGTACCCACATCACTCTGCAGTAAATGGTGGCTCTGCTTTTCTGGTCTTTGCTCATAGCAATTCTTTGCTGGCATCAAGTCCTTTCACCTCTGATATCACTACATGCTCATTGGCCTTTCTGTGGCAATGCATGGTTTACTGTATCCCTCCCATGGGAAGTTTCAGCTTCATATGGATATCATATGATGTAAGATGGTTCCTTGGTTCTTTCAACACAGTGACCCCCTCATTGCCATGCCTTGGAAGATCTTTGCCTTCTTTGTTGTCTATTCAGGATTTGTTGATGTTCTCAGTGAGAGTTAACAGTGATGTTTCAGAGGTAAACAGTGAAGCAACTACCCTAGCTTATACCCACCATGTTATGCTTTAAAATGAATGTCTGAGTTCTGAGCACACACAATCCTGGTCATTGTGCTCCCCATGGAATTGATGCCCCAACTTCCTAGACACAAGTGCTGTTGGGTGTCTTGTGTTTTACTAGACCAGACATTTGGTGTTGGTCCATTCTACTGGTCTCTGAAATCCCTTAGCTTCCTCACTCATTTGACAAATCCAGTATGTGCATATGTCTATATCCATGTTTGCATGTGTTTGGGCATACGTGCACACATGTATAAGTACATGTGGAAGACCAAGATTGGATGTCAGGAATCATCCTTCTTCCTCATTCTTTGTGGCAGCGTTTCTCAATCAAACCCATCACTTAATGTGGCTAGTCTCACTCGTCAAGTTACTCTGGGGATCCTCTGACTCTGTTGCTTTCCATGTCTAGCATGATAGGCAGGCCATGCACCCACCCAGCATGTCCGTGGGTTCTGAGTGTCTGAACTCCAGTGTTCTCATTCCTGCAGCAAGCCCTTTTATTAGCTTATTGGTCTCAGCCCAGTAGTATCCCTTTACTTGGGCTGAGATCCATGTCTCTCTCCTTCAGTTTCCTCTAATGCCTGTGGCATCTGCTTTCTCCTCATGTTCTTTCTTACTCTTTACTCCCTGCTCTGAGCTGGCACTTTCTTCCTCAGGAAAATGAGGGAAACGATGGCAATGATGAAGGCAGGAAGCTCCTGCCTCTGAGTCTCCCGAGTTCCCACTGGTAAGCAGGAAGCTTCCAGTTGAGGAAGGTGAGGCCAGGGAGGACTTCCTGACAATGGTGGCCCTCAGCCTCCCAGACACCGCCCCCTTCCTTTGTCATGGCTTGTGTTGAATAGAGGCCATCCCTTAGCAGCCCACTGGGGTCTCTCCTCACTTCGCCCCTTCTCTGGTTACTTTCTTGCCAGGCATTTAATTGAAGTTGTTAAAAGCATAATTATCACGTAGAAAATCCACACTCACTGCAAAGACGCATACTTCCAAAGTAACTAACTACTTCAGGCACACCCTGAGGTGCGTATTTGAATTTCTTTTGTTTGCCCACTGCACTTGATTTTAATCCAGTCTTACTCTGTGAATTCTCTCAAAACTGAACAGGCAAGCATACTGGCAGCTCCTCGCACAGCTCACTCAATCAAATGTCAAATCCCTTTCCTGTAGTCAGGCCCATTGTAGAATTTATTTTAAGCTTCCAAATTATTTGATTGGCATGCATGCGAAAAGAGTTGCAATCATACTTTATGACAATTAATTCTTTTGGTACTAATTAGTTGAATGTTAATTAACTTTATAAACTAGTTGAAAAATCCAAAAATATTTTATATAATGTTTCCAAGTTTAAAGTAGTTAAAACTAGTTTAAAACAAAAGAAAACATTGTCTTTGAGTATCTCTTTGAGATTTATAAACTTAATTTAGTTTGATAGCACTGACAGAGAGAGAGAGAGAGAGAGAGAGAAAGAGAGAGAGAGAGAGAGAGGGAGCGAGCGCGCTTTTTGACACAAAGCAAGCCCACAGTCTCCTTGCAGCTCTTTGGGCATTTGAGATAGGATTTATTTGTTTGTGTATTTATTTATTTTTACAATCATTTGAAACCAAAATTAAACCAGTTGTTAGCTTTATTAGAATACTTGAATGTAAATGAGAAGACACACTTTGGAAACATTTTCTTTTAAGCAGTCACAGTTTTGAATAAACCAATGATAATTGATCCTGTGTCTTTATTAAAGTTAAGAATAAAATCACCCTAATTAAACCTCACCTGAGAGCTAAAACAGGGGTACACTATTGAAGTTGCCAGACTCTCTGGGCTTCCCCGTAATTTCAACCCCAGGTCCTCTCTCACAATACTGGCTTACTGGTTTTTTCTGCTGTGCTGGAGATGGAAGCCAGGTCCACTGGTATGCTAGCCAAGGGCTCTACACAGAGTCACAAACTGGCCCTAATATTTGTTTTTTCTTATACTGAAAAGATAAGTATATAAGTACACGCACACACTTATTCATCAGCCTCCAGGTTTCAGCACATTGCAGTCAAACATGTAATGCCCAGGTCCCTGGAGCAGAGGCTAGCCCCCTTTGTGACTGGGGGCATTTCATGGCATTTAACCTCCCTGGACAATGTGATTCCTTTTCCTCTGGTCTCTGATCCCATCTAAGACTGAAGCCCCAGCATCCACCTTGGTATTAAAACAGGGGAGAAGGGAGAATGAGAGAGGATCAAACAGTTTCTGAGGACATCTCCCCTCTGCTCCTGCTGAAGAGTTCAGCATCTTATATTTGACAGGGAAGGGTGGCTGAAAGTCAGACCTGACTCCTTCACTTATAGCCACCCCCCAGGAAAGCCTTTTGAGATGGTCCACCAATAGCTCCTTAGCTGTTATTTGAGGTGCTAAGCAGCCACCCTCTCAACCAGCGTACCACAAATTGGCCAACTTCTCTGCCGGAGGATATTTACGTTTCTCCTAATTTTTGATAGTTATAGTCAGAGCAGCCAAGATGTTCACACAGGAGTTTATTCCTCCAAGGTGAGGTTGCTCTCACAATCGATGCTGCTTTGCTTTGCCATGAACCTGCTCGCTTCTTTTTGAAAATGGTCGTACCAGTTTTCACCTGGCTTGAACTCTCAAAAGCAGCTAAGAATGCAGTTCCATTTATGTGACAGTCTCAAAAGGACAATGCTGTGGTAAGTTGAGTAGGGGTTGGGATAAACCCAGGTCTGTGACAGGGCAGGGACAGACGCAGGGACACAGTTGTGTCTTGGTGGCAAGGGAACTGCTCCCTACCTTGACTCGGGTGAAGGTGACATAGGTCTGCACCTATGTTAATATTACAGATTTAGGCACACGACATTTCTGTTCTACTCTGTGCTAGTTTTAAATTGCTCAAGGTGAGCGTGCGGGGGCGGGGGTGTGTGTGTGCGGGGAGGGGGGCGGCCGATCATGCCATACATCTGTCAAGACATGACATTGATGTCCTATAGCAGCACCTGCTGTATATCATACCTGTTCTCCTCCAGAGGGTACCTGGAGGGAAAGTGGAACTAAACTTTAGTACATTGATTTTAATTATAAATTAGGCCATTGAGAAGGAAGTGTTGACCCCAAAATAAAAAGTGACCCACACCTGAACCCCTTAGCAGTCTTTACAATTCTTCATGCACGTGTGGTTTATGAACTCTTTGAGAGGCTAGCATGCACATATGATTTAAATTGTGAGATTTGTGGGGGCATGGGCATGCATGGGGTCCATGCAGTGTGAGGTGCAGATTCCCAGCAGTAAACACAAGGTATGTCTTATTTTATCCATGGGCAAAACAGTCAACCCAGAGACGGAGCAAATTATTAACATATTAAGGGTCGTCCTGGTACAAAAGGCTAGAGTCACATAGAAGTAGGAGACTATGTAGTTACTCAACAAATGAAGGGGGAAGAACTCTGAACTCTTCACTGGGAGTCTCTACTCCAATTCATACATATTCATGCAGATGATAGTGTCAGCACTGAGAAGAAATGAAGTGAGCTATGACTCAGTCCATCTATCATGAACATGGGATGCTGCCACTCAGAATGATTGGTTATGTGTGACATGTACCAATACATGAGCTGGATGGGTGGGGAGGGATGAGACTCTAATATGGAAATCAAGATGACTTTGAAAACTAACCAAGTGGGTAGGTTTTAGAGTATATGTCGTATGTAATGCTATAATGAGGAATGACTCGCCCACGCTCCAGTGTGTGTGTGTGTGTGTGTGTGTGTGTGTGTGTGTGTGTGTGTGTTAGAGTCCTGATGTTCCCCAGAGGCATTCTTGTGATGCTGGAATGGACTGCGGTTTGTTAATTTGATTGGCATGTAATTCTCACACAAGTGTGACAGAGAGATCACTGGGCTGGGATCTATTCAAGTCATATGGCATGGGAAGGGTGATGAGTCACACCAATCAATCATGTGCAGTCCGATGGCAGGGGAAGGGTGATGAGTTACACCAACCACTGCCAGTCTCTTCTTCCAATTCACTAACCCTCATCACAATGACCACATAAGCCATCTAAAATATCGATCCAAACCTCTTGATCTCACAGGTCAAAGGGATAAAAAGTTGATGGAGACCCCAGAGGATGCCAATTTCTCAATTTTTCTACTTAGTATAGTCAGGCTATGGGATGTGGCTGACCAACCCTCTGGTCATGAAGATCCTCTTTTGTGCTCCCCCCAGGTGTGTGTGTGAGTGCGTGCGTGTGTGCGTGCGTGCGTGCGTGTGTGTGTGTGTGTGTGTGTGTGTGTGTGTGTAATAAAGTTAAAGTCTTAGAAACAGTCCAGGAGGGAGACAGAAGGCAGGTCTACAAAAAGGAGCAAGGCAAGCTGAGCTATGGTCCCAAACAAGTCAACAGTTGAGTATGGGGTGTTCTGTAGGTTCTCTCAAACACAAAGACACCTAGAGCCTATTTAGCTGTCCCTGGCCTGGCAGCAAACAGTCCAGACCAGCTCATTCCTCCCAAGACACAATTTGCCCTACCTGACCTCCAGCCATACTGGTACCAGTACATGTATAGACTATAAAGTCCCTGACAGAAGGCAGCTAAGATCTCCTTCCCTATGGCTACAAAAATCCCATTTTCCATTTTATCCATTTTATTTTTTAAAAAAAAGTGTGTGTGTGTGTGTGTGTGTGTGTGTGTGTGTGTGTGTGTGTGTAAGGCCAGTGGTCAATCACAGGTATTGTCCCTCAGGGGCAAAACACCTTGTTTTGTAAGGCAGGGTTTCTCATTGGCCTGGATCTTGCCAGTTCAGCTAGACTGTCTAGGCAGCAAGCCCTAGTGATCAACCTGTTTCCCACTCTCCAGCATCAGGTCAAAATGGTATATAATCATACCTGATTTTTTCTATGGACTTTGGGGCTCAAGCTCTGGTCCTCACTCTTTCAAGGCAAGCACTTCCCTGACTGAGCCATGTCCCTAGCTCTCAAGGCTCCATTTGCACAGGGAAGAACAATCAAGGCAGATGTTCCCACAGACAGCCTGGCCAGGGGACAATCTATCTGCAAAGTGAGCTTGAGGCCTCCTTCAGCAGAATCAGGCAAAGGTGAGGGTCAGGTGTGTGACACTATCAGGGAAATCACAAAGACTGACTGTTCCCCATCCCACTGGGTCATTACAGCAAGCTTTGAGAGACCATGTGGTCCATTCCCCAGCACCATCAGTGAGCGCCTGCCCTCCAAGCAAAGCATTATCACAGTGATGATTAAAATTGTTCAGTGGACCAGCCACAGCAAGAGGCCAAGCCCAGCACTGATGCAGAAGGCTTGCCTTCTGAAATGAAGGACTCAACCAGTCCTTGTCACATCCTAACCAGACGGAAAAGATCTCCAGGATGCAATCCTCAAACAAGGACATGAGAAAATCACAACCTGAATGAGCAGACATGATCCACTGACTACTGAAGTGAATGGGAGCTGGGAGCTGGGCGGCGGGGAATCAAAGCACAAACATTTAAGAAACAATGTGTGTATGGCCTTTACAAATTCTCTGCAGACATGTGGAACATAGAGGAGGGCATCTTAGCAAAGAAATGCAAGTTGCTTTCCACCAAAATCTGGAGGAAGAGTAGAAGTAAAACTATGCAACAAATGAAAACAAATCTTGCTCAGCAGGTGTAATTTACAGGGAGGGGTCAACAGCAAGGTGAAGGAGCTTGGGAACAAGGTGCTTGCACAGGGGTGGAGCTGACAAAGTGGGGTCTGGAGCAAAGAAAAAGAAGTTGACAGAGTATTACAACAAGTAACTTTTGACATGAAATTTATCAGATTTGGTAAGAAACATATACTATAAATCCCAGAACTGACGTAAACTCAATAATGGCAAATCCACTAGAAGACAAATGTAATTTATTTTTGAAAACAAAAGAAAGGGGAAACTTAGAAGACAAGAAGGGACCTGTGATGTAGATGACAACAGATTCCCATCTGGGACCTCAGAGGCCAGAAACTAAAGTGCCAATCACAAGTACTGTATTCCAGGCTACTCTTCATAGCTTAGAGGATCCTTTAAAAAGAGTAAAATTCTCAGGCCAAAGTTCGCCACAACAAATTAAGGGAAGGTAGCTGACCTGCTCTTAAAATTTTTCTAGAAAATTTTTTAGGAAAAAGAAAATGGTAGCAGCAGGGAGCTGGAAGCTTCCAGGTTGAGAGGGAACCAGGGATGGAGTGGAAAGATGGACACATACAATATGGTCTCATCTCTTCATCATGAGTTCTGTGAATCATGTTTAATAATTAAACTACACCTTAAAGATCAGCTTGGTATTTACAACACTGGTTTGTCGATCTGGTAGACAGACAAAAAGATCTGGGGGTTAGTGTGTTTTCCAGAGTCCCTTGACATTTTACTGTTGACCCCAGCTGCAGAGGTGAATGATAGCTTCACTCACACCCATGCCTCAAACCTTTGTACCAGTGCTTGCTACTGTTAATGTCCAGGATCTAACTCAGTAAACAGCTTAGGTCCAGGGAGGCTGCAAATGACATGTAAAATTAGTGGATAAGGGATGAGCAGTTGGAGCCATTAGAGGGTGGAGGCCAGGTGAGCATGGACACAACAGTAAAGATAAGAACCCAGGCCTGCTGCAGCCATCAGAGTATGAAGAGGACAAATGGATTCTTCCCAGAACCTCCATGGACAGACTAGCTCACAGCGATGCTGGCCCAGGGAACTCCATTGTGAGCCTCTAATTTCTAGAACTAAGAGAGTAGGGATTTCTGCAACCCACCAAATTTGTAGAAACTTGCTAGCAGGAAATAAAATGTAGACTACCACAGATCGTGTGTTTAATACCCATCACACCCATCATGGTATTACAAAGAACAAACTTCGTGACACTAGCAACAGAAGATGGTAGATTTCAAAACAATAATGACAAACCCATCAATAACCTGTGTGCTATGGATATTGCTCTGCATGCTGTGAATGTGTTGCTCTGATTGGTTAGCAAATAAAATGCTGATTGGCCAGTAGCCAGGCAGTTATAGGAAGGCTGAAGAAGTGAGTCAGGAGATGCTGCTAGGGGCTGCCATCAGGAGAAGCAAGATGTAAAGATACTGGTAAGCCACAAGCCATGTGGCAAGGTATAGATTTATAGAAATGGGTTAATTTAAGATGTAAGATCTAGCTAGCAAGAAGCCTGAGGCATTACACCATACAGTTTTAATTAATATAAGCCTCTGTGTGTTTATTTGAGTCTGAGCAGCTGTGGGCCTGGGTGGGACTAGAGAAAACTCCAGCTACACCTGTGCAGGGAGGTAAGGACAAAACCAGGAGTCAAGAATTAGGAAAAGCTGCACAGAAGGTAAATTATAATGTGGTATAGCCTCATATTAATTATTACTTCAACTTTACATGGTTAGAAGCTAGTGTGATGGTGCCTTATGAAGCCTGGGATTGCTGTGGGTTTGAAACTGCATGGACAATTTAGGAGCACCTGGCCAGCCAAGGGCAGAAATCATATAGAATGTGTCCTGTGACCAAGATGGAATCAAACTACAAGTCATTAACACAAATGTGATAGGAAAAATCTGCAAACATACAAAAATGGATTATCCATGATTTAAAGTAGAATTTACAAATGGAAATGTAAACAAATAAACAAAACAACACAAGCAAAAAACCCACTAGAACTGATTAAATGCAAGACCCAACATAAAATAGGAAGGAAACAAAACAGAGCAGAGGAAATGTCCACAGTAAATGTGGTTGTTAGATACAAGGAAAAGGTTAGAAACAGCACTGAAGTCCCTGTGAGAAACAAGGGAAAGTGGACCCGAGGGAGGCAGGCATGTGGGCATGATGGCAACAGATGTCACAGGATGGTGACAGATAAACAAGAGGAGCAAATGAACCAGACATGCTTCTTATAAAAACAGGTTTTACTGCTCAGTCCATATGAAACCTGGCAGGGATGGGGCAAGGTGAAACCAGCATCAGGAATGAAGAGATGGGGATGTCCCAAGGCTTTTGCCAAAGCGATGAATGCAGAGAAATGTGGGCACATAAACCCAACAGACTTATGAATATTGTTAAGTCCCACAGGATTTACAAAGTATTGAAACTCTGTCAAGAGGCAGTGGCAGTCTGAGAAACCTTTTAACCCTTAAAGAATCTGACTCTAAGCCAGAATGTTCCCTCTCCAAAGCCCCCAGGCCCAGGTGGCTTTGCTAGACAACTGTGCCTTTTACACCAGAATCCTAACGCTGCTCATTAACTCTTCCTTCAAGCAACAGCATGCATGCATTGCAGCTCATTTAGTGATGAAGCCAGGCTGAATCTGATACAAGACAGAGGAAGATGAGTGAGGAGAAGCTCCTAACTAATACCCACAAATCTCGATCAAAGTATCCTCAACCAAATACTGGGTAAATGAATGCAGCATTGCAGAGGAAGTTTACACTGGATTATAGATCAGAACTTGCTGTCTGGACATGAACAGACCAACATGTGCAATCTGCTAATTGAATAGTTAAGGAAGGGAAAATACGCAGTCATCAGATGACACCAAAACACATGATGGAACTCCATGCACAGGGACTGGGAGATTCCACACGGGAAGCACACCAGTTCACTCCAAGTTGTAAATTAGCCTTGTCTACCTCAATTTCAAAAAGGTTTAGTACAATGTACACAGCTACTCTCAAGCCTATAAGGAAGAGAACAGCCCCAGCACAGCAAAACACTCTTGGAAAAGAGAACAACAGTAATACCACTGAAATTAATACCTCTACTTGCTAAGCATCTTGTGGTGGTTTGAAATGAGAAATGTCCCTTGTTGGCTAATGCCTGTGAACATTGGTTTCCCAGTTGGTGCTGCTGTTTGGGAAGTTATAGAATTTTTGGGGGATACATCCTTGCTGGAGGAAGTACCCTACTGTGGTGCAGGTTCTGGGGTTTTATAGTCTCCTGTTTCCTCTTTGTTCTCTTTGCTTACTGGCGGCCGATGAAATGTTACCAGCCAGCTTCCTGCCCCCAATGCCATCCCATGTCTTCCCGACCATGATGAGTCTATACATCCAGAAAACTGAGCTAAAATAAATCCCTTTTTTTTTTTTTGTTTAAGGCACTTGGGTCATGATATTTTATCACAGCAACAGAAAAGTAACTTCTCCTTTGTGGTTCTGGTAGAGAGCTAGATATACAGATTGATGATAAAGAAGGAGAAGCCCCAGAATAAACTCCTAAGATCATATACACCAAGTTTTTGACAAAGACACAAACAAAATCAATAAAAGGAAGAAAGGTAGTGATTTAATAAAGTGCAGAAAAAAACAGACATGCAGAAGTTAAGGCAGAATTTGTACTCATGTCTTATATATCCCACAAAAATGAATTTAAATTTGAAAATAGCCTAAAGATAAAATGTAAAGCTATCTTCACTTAGGGAATAACATTTCATGCACCCCCAAGCTCCAGAGATAGGAAGTCCATACACTTTATCCCCAAAGAGCTGGACTTCATGTCCATCCATTGGTCATCACAATACAAATTGTGAGGCAATTCATGAGAAAAACATAAGCTAGAAGGATGGGTGAGAGAGAAGGCCATATGAAGCTTCTGTTCTACAGAGGACTAACACCATGAACACCCAAGGAACTCTCAAGTAAAATATAAAATCCAATTAGAAGATATGAAAAAGCACGGTGGGTACCCTGCAAGAGAGGAAGTACAGGAAAGAAGCAGAGGAAATGATCAGCATGGCCAGAGAACAATGCAATCTAAACACCACAGAGACAGAACCACACACCCACTAAGTAGGACAAAAGGTGATGACTCCAAATGCAGATGGAAGTGAAGGAACTGGACTGCTGAGCATGCCAGTAAGAAGGACTGGCAGTGCCACTCTGGGAAACTGCCTGCAGTGTCTCAGAACACTGAGCTAGCAAGTAGTGCTTGGGTCAGAAATCACATTTATGGGTGTGTATGTGTGTGGGTTTTAAAGAAACAAAAGTTTATGTGTACAGACCATTCTTTACAGAAACATTCATCACATCCTTTATAGCAGTCATCAAAATAGGAAACACCCCAGGTATTCGTTAGTGAGTCAGTGCTAAAGAAGTTGTGGGATGTCCACATTAGAAGCACACAAAACCAGGAGGAAGGATCATAAACCATCATATACTGCAGGATGCTAAAATGACCATGACCATGCAGTGACAGCGTTTTTAGAGATAGTGCAAGACAGTAGCTGTCAGGGGTTACGGGTGAGTGGGGAGAGAGAAAGGAGGGTATGTGCAGCAGGAATCTTAAATGGTCTTATTAATAAGATCAAACCTGGGGCCAGTTATTGGGTGAAGCTGGAAGATCAGAGAGACAGAACAAGCCACAGCTACCTCACCTTGCCAATTCCTCAGCTAATTCTGTTTCCTCAGACTGGAAGCCTCTGTGTCCTCATATCCGAATGACTCTCAGCGAACTGTGCTGCTCGAAAGTCTAAAAGCTTAACCAGCCAGAGGCTTCTAGTTTCTGGTCCTCACACCTTATATACCTTTCTGCTTTCCACCACCACTCCCTGGGATTAAAGGCTCGCTTTCTGGGATTAAAGGCGTGTGTCACCATGCCTGGTCGTTTCCAATGTGGCCTTGAACTCACAGAGATCCAGAGGGATTTCTACCTCTGGAATGCTAGGATTAAAGGTGTGAGTGCCACCATTTTCTAGCCTTTGTATCTAGTGGCTGTTCTGTCTCTGACCCCAGATAAGTTTATTAGGGTGCACAATATTTTGGGGAACATAATACCACCATAGGTATGATTTTAGAAGGAAGAGCTAAGAGATGGTTCTGTAAAGTGTCTGCCATACAAGCATGAGAAGCTGAGTTTGGACCAACAGCACCCACATAAAAGCTGCCAGGAGTGGTGGTTCACACCTGTAAGAATAGTGGAGATGGAGAGAGAGGCAGGGGGATCCCTGGAGCTCACTGGCCAGCCAAGCTCTGAGCTCAGTGAGAGGTCCTGTCTCAGAGACTAAGGTGGAGAGCAATAGATGAAGATATGCAACATCAACCTGGCCTCCATGGACACACACACACACACACACACACACACACACACACACACACATGGACTTGGCAATAACGGGCAAACACAGCATAAGCTTTAGGAGACTGGAACGGCCCAACAGTCTTTACACACTTGACAAGTGCAGACAATTATACTTAGATGTGAGTAATAACTGAAACCAAACCACATGAATGTCTAGGTATGTAGATTTCTTGATGTCTATTGCATTCAAGACTAAAACAAATCAATAAATGTACCCACAAGGAAATATGTTTCCTATTATATAAGACACAATTGGAAGCTGTCATACTGCTGTTGGGGTTGATATTTATAGAGATAGTCACTTATAATTACTGCAGTAAGGGAATTACTCCTCTAACTCAGGACCACAGTTACTTTTTTTTTTCTTTTTCCTGCCAAGTCATGTCCCAACTTTTTATTTTTCTTAAAGACAAGAGGCAGAGAAATAAAAGCTAATGATGGACCAACTTTGAGTACAGAGCAGCCCTCTTATAACAGATCAGAGTGTCCTGGATGAACTCCAGGGACCTGGAAGCTACTATTTTGAATATCATGGATGTGAGTTTTGGATTACATGAGCCACAGGCCACATTCCTTCAGTGCTAATTGACTTGATTTCTAATCATGATTTATAAATATGAAAAGTGAAATTTTTTTGAACAGCATTTAAACTGACATTTTTCTGTCTTTACTCCTAACAGAACTTGCCCATGTCCTCCATCATGAAGGGATCATATCAAAGATACCTGACTGGCACACCTAGGCTAGGCGAATCCTTTTCTTTCTTATCTTCTCACTCACCCTCTTTTTCTCTTTCCCCCATTCTCTCTCTCCTTCTTTTAGGAGTGCTGGGGATTGGCTCCAAGGCCTTATGCCTCCTGGGCTTGAGCCATACCCCTGGTGCCTGTTTTCTTTGAATATAAAGAGAATGAATCCTTTCATCTCAGGCCAGCAGACAGATGCCAATCATATCCACAGCAAGGCAGGGGCTCTAACTAGAAGGAGGTTGAAGACAGGGTGAAGCTTCCCTGGGGATCAACTCATTTCCTTATTATCTAATCCAAATGTCTAGCTGTATGGAGGCTGCTACTTGCACACAGATTCCTTCATCCCCACAGAGGGGTGGACATTTAAAAAGCCATATCCTGTCTCACAATCCTCAGGACATCCAAGTTAATGCAATCTCCTGTTACTGCCAGCTAGAGCGGGGCCAGGTAAAGCAATATCTCCCCTCGCCAGTTTGCAATTTAATTTTGAGGAAATTGTCAATATATATTCTCAGAAAGAGCTCAGCAGAGATCTGTTAAGTTAGTTATTTCATTTTCTTTTGAGTTTGCCATGCTATACAAATACTCTGAGAAAATCCATCCTTCTTTTGGGAAGACTGGGGTGACAGATGAATCCCTGAACCCTTAGGGATTTTGCTTTGTGTTACAAAGTTTGAGAAAATAAAATCTATGAACAGAAATCAGAGCTCTAAAAACTACATTTAGAATGTGTCCTCTCCTTATTATGTCATTTTCCTTCCTAAATATCTTCCAAGTTCTGAGTAGAACCCACCTGTCACCAAGAGGAGGACCAGTGAGATAATGGGCCCATGCACTCAGTCCCAGCCCAGCATACAGGGAGCCAAGTCTAGTGTGGTTGGAAATCTGCATCAGGAGCTTTTGTGAATTTATAGACTGCCTACTATTTAAAGGGTCTTAGTGCATCTGTCATTTGTCCTAATAGATTATAAAGCCCATGCTGAGAATAATGCATAGCACATACTTACTCAATTTGGGTTGTTGGTTTTTAATCTGGATTTACCTGCTTGTTCCAGAAGCCAGGGGAGGCCCCAGCATCTCCCTTCTCTGTGACTCAGGACCAGATACTAAGGAAGTATCTCCATGGCTCTTCTTCCTCTGCTTCAGCTGATTAAATGTGCTTTGCTCCTTGTTACATTATGTTTCCCAGAGGGCACCTCAGTTTGATTCAGTCGGCCATTTAGATTTTCATTTATAGATCTGAGCTATTATGAAGAGGTCCTAATAACACTTATGTCATTGTAACATACGGTTTACCATTGCTTTCTTAACAACAAAAAGCCTTTAAAAAATGAGAGTGTGAGCTTAGATCCTTAATAGCAACCCATGGGATGTTCTAAGGCATTCCCTTACTGCATTTATATTTTAACTTTTGCATTTATTTAAAAATCATTCTCATTTATTTGAGTGGTGTCCTTTTAAAAATCAGATGTTATGGTAACAATTAAACCATTTCAAATGTAGTTTACATTTATTATCTAAGTTTATTGTATATATTTTGTAGCCATGAAAACAGAGGGACACAGAGGTAAAATGACTTCCCTCAGGGTCACAGAGGCAGGAAGTAGCATTGAATCAGAAACTCCATCTTGGATTCCCAGCCCACGTATACCCACTATCTGTGTGTAGATAATTATATACAACATAGGATGCTAACTAGAATCATGCCAACAATACAGGTGCCCAGTGTTACCCTAGAGAACTCTGTGCTTTTAAAGGCAAAAAAAGCAAAAATTGGAATTTTTGGTCTAGCCACTTGGCAAATATTATTATTAATATATAATCATAACTCCCCGGGTGGTGGTGGTGGCGGCGGCGGCGGCGGCGGCGGTGGCGGCGGCGGCGGCGGACGCCTTTAATCCCAGCACTCAGGAGGCAGAGCCAGGCAGATTTCTGTGAGTTCGAGGCCAGCCTGGTCTACCAAGTGAGTTCCAGAAAAGGTGCAAAGCTACACAGAGAAACCCTGTCTCGAAAAACCAAATATATATATATATATATATATATATATATATATATATATATATATA
>CABHPQ010163661.1:6037-19125 GCA_902168405.1 Peromyscus aztecus | reverse complement strand
TATATATATATATATATATATATATATATATATATATATATATATATTCATAACTCATGTTCATCACCTGCAGTTAGTTCTTCCTAATTCCCTAATACTTAGTCTTTCTTGTTCTCTTTTCTACATCTTGTATTATACTCACATGTATACTTGTTTACATATTTACATATTACTGGCTAGATCTAATATATTATGGGGATATGTGATTTTTTTAACCTGAGAGTATGTGACCTTGCTTAATATTATACATGCTATGACTGTCAATTTTCCTACAAATTTTGTGATTAGCTTCTTCTATAAAGCTGAATAATATTCTAATATATATATATACATATATATCATACAATATTATATATGTAAATTTTTTATTATCCATTTATCTGGTGATGGACAATTAAGCTGATTTCCAATCCTGTGATATTGTCAATAAAGCTAATTGTTTTTCTGGTTCTAGCTGTCATGAACTTTTCATTTTTGGTGGTGGATAAGTATATAAAATATATTTGGTATCAAAAGTATAAAATACCACATGGAGTACCACAGCTTTCACTCAGAATGGCTGCTCTGACTCTATAGATATTTATTAAATTGTATAGTCTATGGGTCTGATTAATTTTAGTGTGTAAATATTTTGCTTGCAATGGTTTTTATAATAATGATTAAAATAATAAACATATAATTATTTACAAACATGTGGGTGCATGCCTGTGTGTGTGTAGGTGTTGAGTGTTAGGGGTTTGGGCAAATAAATACTTTCATGTTCCACTTTGGTGAAAATGTAAATTTTCATAAATTTTCTAGAAAAGCTGGACAAAGAGTAACATCCTAAATGTTGACACTCTTTGCCCCTTAATTTTCTTTGCTAGAAAAATTTCTTAAAGGCAAGTGAATTAACCACACATTGAGTGAAGACTTTTGCGCTGTGTGACTGCTACAAAAGCTAAAGAAGAGGGTGTAGGTGGGAAAAGGAGACCCACACAGTGACCATTTAAGAACAGTGGCATCTGCATGACAGAAGTGGAGACCTAGAGTACAGAACTTTTTTTGGAATTACCTCTTCAGCATCCAGTTAGCTGGGAACCAGGAGAGATCCATCACTAGTGGAGGTATGGCACTGTGTACCCAGAATTCACAGAATGAGATGAGAATGCAGTGTGCACTAGACAGCTCAGGGTGTGCTGGGTAACACTTGGCCATGACATCATTCTTGCTGCCATTGTACCCATTGGAAAGTATGAGCTAGTCATGTTGCATTAATTTATTGTCAGTCACAGTGGGAATGGGCAATGACAAAATGAGCCAAAATAGACGTTCATCTGCTACAATGTTGACAATAGAAAGAGTGAAAGTTTCAAGCCCCCATGTAGCCTAGGCAGGACCACCAATAGACCCAGCCATGCACAGTGTGTCCCACCAAGGTGCTTTTAAAAATGTGCATTACCTCCTAAGGAAGTGATCTACAAAGTGAGAGGGCAACAGCACCCCTTTTCTGTCCTATACGTGTGCCCATGCCCAAGATAAAAAAGAAGGACATAATTACATACACACTGACTGAGAAAAAGGAGGTAAGTCCCTTAGCATCATCATTCCATGAGTGATAGAAGTTTTCAGACCAGTGCTTTCCAGAGTTACTACCTGAAGCCATCTGGCAAGAGGATGAAAATTTTTTCCTCTCAGCTCAAAATCTACAGAGATGGGCATTCCCAGATCACATATTTTATTTCGATAAAAACAGATCTGATGAAAACTGACAAGAACCCAGAGCTCAAAGCACCTGAAGTGGACTTTGCTATGGGTTAGAAACATTGAAGCTTCAGGCACAAGAATGAGCCTATGGCAAGGTTCCTGAAGACTGCCCTGAGCCTAGTGGTACTCGGATCCACTTATTCTGCAGTCTCAGCCTCTTTTATTAGGTAGTTTTATAGTACATGATGGTTCCCAGCAAGCATACGGCATTATCCCAGAAAACTACTATTCCAAAAACACCTGTTCACACTGGGGAGGGAAGAGACAGGACCACAGGGATGCCTAAGTTGAGAAAGGCATGTTTCTTGATTTCTGTCTTTTGCTGGTGCCCTGTTTCATTTTATTTTTTGCCACAAACACACTTAAAAAAAAACAGTGAAAACAGTTCATACAGGAAAAATGTAATCTTCAGTTAGTCCTCATGCAAAATCAGAGTGATCATCACTAGCATATTCAGGGAGGGTACTTATAAAGATAAGCCAACCAACATCTGCCCACATAACTGCATATTGAGAAGAAAAGTGAAATGGCATACTCACACATATAAAACGGATCTGGTGTCCCCCACCTTCCCAGCATCTCCAACTGTCAGGGTGTCATAACCTCTTTCCAACTCAAACTCTTCAAAAGCAAGCTTGATGACCTAAATCCAAAGAGAAAACACAGTTAATAACATAGTGCAGACCTTCCATGGCAATGCACATTTATAGTTTTGTGGTTAGCTTTGGCTCCTTAGTTCTCATGGATACCAAACAATTCCCAAGTTGCCTGCAGTTGCTGCATGGATAGTAGAGGTTTGGTTGGCCTGAATTGCAGAATTTTGTGGAATTAAAATGTTCTTTTGGTCTCAATTTACTATGAGCTCTAAAATGAGATTTACCTGACCTCACTTCAAGTTACATGTCTATCAACTACATAGCATAAAAATTCAGGTGATTAGATTAACCAAGAATAAGCCAAGATAAGCAGGAGAAATACTGTTGTAGTTAATGAGGCATGGTTTTAAGGACACCCTATAATGAATCTTTTAAAATTTACTTGTGTAGATCTCATATCATTATTCCCAATAACATAAGAGCTTTCTGAAGCTAAGAAACAAATGATCCAATACCACACTTAGCTGTTCAAAACCTTGATGTTTCTTCTCTTCTTTTCTCTTTTATATTTCTGAGAATTCCACTCAAGGCTTTACCCATACTAGTCAAGTTCTCAATCAATGAACTGCACCATCAGACTTCAATTAGATAACTGGATGGATGGAGGGATAGATGGATGGATGGATGGATGAATGGATGGATAGATAGGTGGGTGTTAGATGGAGGCAGGAAGGATGAATAGATATGGACAGACAGACAGATGGGTAGGAAGGTGGTTGACAAAAAGATAACAAGAAGATATATTACCTTGTGATAAAACATAATTAAAAAAGAAGCATAACCCTGAATTAATTTACATTTTGGCATGCATGTAATAAAAAATGGCACACATATATAATACAAACCACAATTAAAGAATATTATATGTAGAACACATTCACAGATATATAGCATATTTGCATGTGATGGTTAACATTACGTCAAACATTAGACATATTTATTTTTGATCCACCAACAGACTATAGACATATGAACTCTCTTCTCTGTAGACCACAGGAAATTTTCTCCTGAAACAAACAAACAAACAAAATATTCCCTTTGTTGATCAATATTGCGATCAAGAGGCAAGATGATTAAAGCTGTCAGGAATTTATTATGAGTCTTGAATAGCCAGGTGTACAAAGAAAATAAACAATAGATTATCATAGATGATAGATAGATAAATATGAATATGGATAGGCAGATTTAATACACAGATAATAGATAATAAAGAGTCAATAAATAGTTATTGGTGATGACAAGTGACAGAAAGTATATGATTTATTTTTTAGATAACTGGATGAGTGGATTACAGACCAGTGAATGGATAGATAGTTAAATGGATGAATAGAAGAATGGATAGATGATAAATATGTAGACCGATAGAAAATGAGTGGATGGTGGATAAATAGTGGGTGATAAATAAGTAGATTGATGGGTAGATGGGTGGGTGATAGATAAGCGGATGAACAGAGGGATGGATGAATGGGTGATAAATAAGTAAACATATGGAACAATGTGTAGATGACAAATGGTAGATAAATGGATAGATGGATGCTAGGTAAGTGACATATTAAAGGATGGGCAGATGATGGGTGATAGATAATTGATGGGCAGATGATAGTATAAAAAGATGGGTGGATGAGTGATGGAGTGGCACATGGAGGTAGGTGGGGAAGGGAGGCAGATGGGAGAGGGAAAACAGGAATTGCTACTTATGTCTGAGTGCGTGTGCCTTGTAAGGAGAAATCAAATGCTTGCCCGTTAGACCATTTTTATAAAAAGCAAGTGGTGCTGGGAGTGAGGTCAGTGTTCCTAAGACTCTTCTTAACATGCACAGGTTAAATACTCTTTAGATGGCTGCTTTTCCCTCACAATGCTAATAAGGGATACATTGTCTATATTATTATAAATTCTTACTAAAATTAGTGACATGGCTATTACAATTTATTTAAAAACTACTAATTCAAATTGTGGTGTTTGTATGAATCATTATTCATACCGAAACAGGTGTGGGGTTGACAGCTGTCACAACCTTCTTTGAATATTTCATATTAAAATGAGGACTGAGGAAGCTGCTTGTTTCTATTTTCCTGTCTCCTGACTATAGGAGAAAAGGGTCACAGAGTAATGAGATAAAGAAACCAGAGTTCACATTCTAGGTTTATGTTTCCCATGACTTTCCTATATGTTCTATGTTAACTTCATTAGAGCCTGAGGGCGACGCCTTTCAAGGCTTGCTGGAGCCAGTTTAAGTCACTGAGCACATCCCACAGTGCACTCCCCAGAGAGGCTGAGGATGAAACCCCCACATACCCCCCCCCCCACACACACACAAGATGGGGACACTCCCAAGTCCTAGCTGCCTGCATGGAGAAGCTGCGAAGTGGGCACTAAAGCCAGCCCTGCAGTTCCTCTGTTCCCTGTAGAGGGCACACAGGCTTCTGACTGACTGCTTCAGCGGGGATCTTCTCTCCGTTTCCTTATTTTCTCTGATCAATGCTTTCAGTTCCCTATCAGTGTTCCAAGAAATTCCTTCCAGTAGGTAGTTTCCAATTTGGAGAAAGTACTTCATTGTCAGCAAAATGTCCTGAAATGTCTGGCATCCGCTCCATGTTAGGGCCCCTGGGCTAATTCTTCTGTCTGTGTCTGCATGTTCACTGGCCTTTGGATTCTGTAGTTTGTTAAAAACTTATTATTATTACTTTAGCATATTGTATTATAGAGAGACCATCACAATGTCTTCATATGAATGACAGATACATTTCCTCTTCCTTTTTAATCTATAATAAACATGAATCTGTAACAACTGGGATAGGGAGAGTGCATGCATAAGCTGTGGAGTGAATGCACCTTTAAATGTATTTATTTAGTTTAGAAAACATGCTTATTTCCATAAACAAAAGCTGTCAGACTCAATAATATAATATAGAGATCATCTTGCAAATTTATGGAGATGCGCCCTAGTACAATGCGTGTAACAGCTTCCTTGTCTTTTACGTAATTGTTCCTTGTAAACTGGAAGATAGCTGTAGTGCTAGCAAACACGTGGCTAATCAGAACTTCAAGCTCATTTTGTTTTGAGACCTGAAGTTTTCTCAGTACGTTGTGTGCCAAACTAGAAAAATCACCATAGATATACTTGTGATATGGGCAGGTAATTAGCAAAATGCTCATAAAGAGTAGAAATAAGGATAGTAGTTCATCAAAATTCTCGATACCCCTCAAAACACCGGTGGGGATAAATCACAGACAACATAACTTGAACAGTAGAGCAGGTGTCTGTCTCTCCCTGTCCCCACTCAGCGTCAGTCATTAGATGGGGTGCAGTTGACACTTTGGCAATGATGTACAGGTGGGGATTTATGAACAAGCATGTTAGCTTTGCATATGTTTACTGTATACCTGTGTGAGTGCAGTTTTGAGCTCTACTGCCTCGGTTGGAAAAAAGAGCAAAACTTTGTGGTTTTTAAAAATGCAATAGAGAAAAATGAAAAAAAGCAAGCAAAAGACCAAAAAGACAAAAGAATGGCCAAAACAAGGCAAAACATAATCAAAAGCCCACAGAAGTACCATGAGTTTCATCAAAATATATTGTCTAAATTTTTTCAATTGAAAAATCTTAGTACAAAAACAAAAAAACAAAACAAACAAAACCACCACAACTGACAGATTGGTGATCCATGCTCTTCAGCAGGGCATGTGGAAGCCTTGCATAACAAGCAGCCATGAGTGGTGTTGGCCTTCTGATGGTATCATTGTGGAAATACAAATAATGCAGTGTTTACCAAAAAAAAAGATCAAAGTTCTTTATTATCTCAAAATATATTTACCATATTTTGCTCTATTTACTGAATAATCCAAACAGAGAGGGAAGCCCTCCAAATGGAGTCCAAACACCATGAAAGTGCTCAGAGGATGTCATCTTAGAAACTTGGGGATGAGGGGGCAGGGAGGGTTCGGTTTGTAGGGGTGAGACAAGAAGGAAGGAGAGATGAAAGGAAGGTAGAAGGGAGGATAAGGAGTGGCAGAAGAGATAATGGGAGTGAGAACAGGAAGTGTGAATCTCTGGAGAGATTTTTCCAAACATTGATGACTATGGATATTCATGAACAGCCAAGAGAAAAAGCACACTTGTACTTATCGTAAGATGGTGCACGTTCTTTCTCAGGTTTGCTGTGACCTTCTTAAAGGAGGAAAGATCTTTATCTTTCCCCAGGTCCTAAGTACTAAAGGAGAATACATAAGAAACCTTAACTGGGAAAAATAACTTAGAAAATTTTGATTCTGATTTTCAAAAAAAACTATGATAAAAATCACCACCTAAACTCAGCCCTTTAAATATGACAGAGAGGAAATCGCCATACACCATGCTATGGTTCTATTTTAATTTTACCATTTATTTTCATGTCATATTTAAAGTACACTTCTTTTCTTTTTAAAAAATATTTGATTGTTTTTATTTTATGTGTGTGAATGCTGTGTGTGTGTGTGTGTGTGTGTGTGTGTGTGTGTGTGCACCACATATGTGCCTGGTGCTTGTGAAGATCAGAAGAGGGCATTGGATCCCTGGAAATAGAGTTACAGGTCATTGTGAGCCTCTGTGTGTATATGTGCTGAGAACTGAAACCAGGTTCTGTGCAAGAGTAGCAAATGCTCTTAAATGCTAAAACCTCTGCCTAGCCTCAAAGGACATTTATTTGTCTAATATGATTGTGTTAGAATTTTTTTTTAAAAAATTTCAAGCATCCTCATGAAAAAAATTTAGTAAAAACCCCTATATCTTGGAAATAAATAATTCCTGAGTGACTAATTAAGAACTGTGGGTTTGTCCTTCATTCTAAGTGTTGGTTGAGGACTTAGGACACACAGCAAGGGGCTTTGGGAACCCAAAGCTTCCTGCCATCTGACTCATTCAGTTCCAAGCTGCGTTTTAGAAGGAAGCTGCCCAAGTGTGCATTTCCTCATGAAAACTTAACAATCGACAGCTGGCAATTATTAGCTCTGTTGCCAATAGCAATGCCTTACACATGTGTAAAAGTTTGTGATTTCTTATGAAACGGTAATTATCAAATGTTCTTAACAGTTCTTCATGCATTTACTCGATTGAACTCATAATGGCCAGTCATAAAAAAAAAAAAAAAAAAAAAAACCTGGAAAAGTTAACGATTGATAAAGAAGCTATCTGTCTAAGGGTGTCTGGCCCAGTGTCTGGAGGAATGCCCCATCTGAAGCTCCTATATAAGTTCAGGCATGGTCATATTGCTACCAGGCTGCAAAATGTTGCCGTGTCCTTAGAAGACACTTTGGCATTTCCTTATAGAACTAGACAGACTCTGCCCATACCCTACAATGCTGTGAGAAGAGAATTCTTACATCACTCCAAATGTAACTACGCCTTACTCACCTTTGCTATAAAAAGCAAAGTAATTCAAACAAAAGCAGGATCATCTGAGGTGGGAGAGAAGCCAGGCCTGCATGCTTCCTTATACAGGAGAGCATGGCTCCTCTCTCAGGCTGTCTGTCCTCAGCAAAATGAGAACTGCAGGTCCTTATGGGGTTCTGGGGACCCAAATGGCACACACGGACAAGTGTGCATGGGAGCTAGTGTCCAGGACACCATCTGCCCTGCCCTTCTTGTAGGAACTCACTCCACAGCTTCAGGTTCTGATGAGTTCATTTCTACATGTCTATCTTTATTTCCATACTGTTTTGTCTTTCTTGTGTATGGATGAGAGAAATCTATAAATCTATATCGTAAAATATATTTCTCTAACATAAACTGAAAAAAAAAGTAAGCAATCCTGTCAGGGACACAGAGTGTTTACAGAACAGTAGCAGAGATTACTCAGCTCAGCAGGGAAAGTTTGAGCTAAGGATGGGAGTGGTTGAAGTTTAACATGACCACCACACAGAGGGGCAGCTGCAGCAGAGAGAGCCAAGAGTCGCTCCTAAGCCCCTGCCACCTAAGCAAGCAGAATCCCTGGCAGAGCCCAGAAACTTATTAAAATGTGTTCTCAGATGTGTGAAACTGCGGAGGGTATTTATTAAAACCGAGAGACTGGGAATTTAAAAGTCACAATACAATAACTGCAAAAGAGAGAATCAGAGCATCATTAGAAGTTGGCAAAACACAGAATTAATGCTCACATCAATCAAGCAGAGACTAGAGGCGTATCCTAGGCGGGACTCTGAAGAAATAAAAGATGAAAGGGTGGTGGGGAAAAAGTGACAGCTCTCGAGATAAAAGTGAGGGTATTGAAGTTTGTGGAGCGATAACAAAGGGTGCAGGATCAATAATTAGGAAAATCATGGGACACACATTCTACAACACATTAAAGAATTGAGACTAGAGATTAAAGGTGGCTCATTATAACCCGTGCGAACAAAACACGGCTACAAGGGAAAGTGAAAACGATGTCACCTCAAAGCCATTTAACTCTAAGACGCACCGAAGGATTCTCTTTGCACACTCAGGAGAATTACGTGGATTGTATTTGAAGACATACAAATCAAAGTCACTTTCATTTTTTAGTGGTACATCTGAACAGGTGATTTACATGGTCCAGATTAAAAGATAATGTATGCCTTCCTAGTGCACTTATTCAGCAGAATAAGGGAAGGGAAGAATCTTTTTTTAATGTCTCGGGTATTTTATTTAGATGTCTCACTATCTTCAGCTTGGCTTAAGGGTACATTGCCAACAAGAATAATGTTTAAGGGAATGAAGACCTAGTGAAATACACATAAACTAGAAAAGAAAAGGCCAGCTGACACAAATAAAAAGATCTGCATTTACTATAACACAGTAAACAACATATTTAAGTATAAAGAATAGTGTGGAGCTTTGCGCTTGAGCTCTGAAGCCCTCACTTTCTCACTGCAAAGGGAGCATCAGCAAGAAGTGAGAGGTTGGAAACCCCTGGTGCAGATGGCTCCAGGAAGCTGGACTCAACTATGGCTCATGCCGGAGCTGGGCAAAGCCTTGGGGAGCTTGGGCTGAATACAGTGAACCTGCCTCTTGGTCATTCCTAGTGGTAAATAGGAGCCGTCTGCACTCAATGAAGAGAACCGTGGGCTTAAGAGAATCCTGATTCTGAAAGACTCTAAAAGGAGTTAGGAGATCAACATAGTTGTAGAGAAGAGGGAAATGAAAAAGTGATGATTGATTCTTACCTTCTAGCTATTGGCTAGAAGTTGGGAAAGTACATTACCTACAATGTTAGAGAAAGTTCTAGAAAGTAACAGTTACAGACAGGCTCTCACTTTGTACCCTTGGCTGACCCAGAACTCACTATACAGACCAGATTGGCATCCAGCTTATGGATTTACCTGTCTCTGCCTCCCAAGTGCTTTGATTAAGCAAAGGTTCTCAACATATGGGTTATGACTCTTTTGGGGTTCACATATCAGATACCCTGTATCTTATAATTTACTTATAATTAAATATACTTATAACAGTAGCAAAATTACAGTTATGAAGTAGCAATGAAATAATTTTATGGTTGGGGGTCACCACAACATGAAGAACCGTATTAAAGGGTTGCAGCATTAGCAGGGTTAGGAACCGCTGAGTTAAAGGCATACACCACCAGGCCCGGATGGTTATTGGTCTATCACATGGCCATTCACTTTCCCCTCACCTTCAGCCATGTCTATAAACACCTCTGTTTCCCCTAAGCTGGGACACGCAGATACTGTGAATGTGCACACACAGGAAATGCCTAGGACAGAACCTCCAGCCTGGGAACCCCATAGATGAAGAGATGCAGTCTACAAAGGTGGTGCAGGGGCCCAGTGACAGTGACTCACTTCTTATTTTCACTATTTTTTTTTGTTTATTATTCTTTGCATTTTTAAAAAGAATCTTATGCCTTTAATCCCAGCACTCGGGAGACAGAGCCAGGCAGATTTCTGTGAGTTCGAGGCCAGCCTGGTCTACAGAGTGAGATCCAGGAGGACAGGCACCAAAATTACACAGAGAAACCCTGTCTCAAAAACCCAAAAAGAAATAATAAATAAATAAAAAATAAAAAGAATCTTAAATATCTTAAAACACTTATAAAATAAAGTAGCGTAAAGACACTATGAAACCATTTTATGTCAAATCATTTACATCAAACTTGAACTTGGCTAAAGCTTCAAGTTTTGTAAATAAAATATGCTGCTAGTTTTATGAAAAAAATTGCAGAAATTGAATTAGCAAAATCTATACAGTTAAAATAAATAATTGAAATTTTAGGGACAAATTCTATCATAAGACATAATGGATGAAACCTATTTGAAAGATGGCAAAACAGGAAACCCATGCAAGGTAGCTTTGCTGAGACATGCACAGAGGGTGGGTGTCTTTCTTTACTAATTTCATTCATAGAAATGCTTTTCAAAGTTGTGATAAGGTAAATCTAAGACTTAGGCTAAGCTCAGTAAACTAAGACCTATTATATACCATTTGAGAAAAAAAAATTAGTTGAAGTTACCTGATCAATTTTGTGTACATTTATAGTATATTTATTGTAGAAAATGTTTACAACTTTTATTATGTAATAAATATTTCATGCTAAAAATAAAAAGGCGTGAAATTATTATTTTGCCTAAAAAAAATAGCGAGGAAATTCCCCCATGTGAGCCATGTACCATAGCTTTCCACCATGGAAAGAAAGCAGAGATGGTGCTGTTTTCTAGTGGAAGAAGCCTGAACTCGAACAGCTCAGAATTTAGAGAACTGTGGCTGTGGAAACATATTCAAGACAAGCTAGTTTTCAAAGCTTCAATTATTCTCATACCTGGTGCTTATGAGCCTAGATTGTAATGATGGGGCTGGCCGCAAAGCCCCTGTTCCACTTGTCACCACACATTTGACCTTGAGGGAGATACCGCTTCCTCACTCATTTTAGTCCTCTTTCCTCACTTCATCCAGGGGCAGAGTTCCTATTTGCTGAGGGGGGTTGCTAAGTGCACTGATGTTAAGTGCGGGATAAAGTCTGAAGGTAGGGGAGAGCTGGGATGGCAGGCCTCTGGATCTGACACGGACGTTGCACACACGGACAACGCATCGCAGTTGTGGTTACCCACACAAGTCTTCTACAAGATCAGGAGACTTTAAATTTCTAGTATGGGGAGGGCAGGGTCTCCTGATGCCTTTCCCTAGCTGGAGAGCTAGTGGCAGCTGATGGCTGCTGATGGAGGAAGAGTCAGCTTCCTTTGGGGGCTGTCACTGGTAGGTCAGTCATGGTCCCATAGATGATGCCACACATAAGAGTATATGGACAGCACTAACTGGAGTTAGCGAATGAAAAGAAGCAAGTCAAAAAGGCGAATATAGAATGCAGACGGAAGCTATGTATGTGGCGGGGCTGCCGGGAGCTGGAGGGAAGAAGTAGGGGATAGATGTGGCCATAGACACATGCGTGAAAATTAAAAAAATAAAATAAAATAAAATAAAGAAAGAAATACATTAATCACAAGTTACTACCTCAGGGGGGGAAAGGTAGCATTCATGTTAAGAACATGTTCTCAATTACAGAAACAGAGACTAAAGGATATTAAAAATGGTCAGTGACAAAAATTACTTTATAAACCTTTCTACACTTGGAAGAAGAGCTAAGCCCTTGACTGCCCTTTCTGGTCTGGGAATAATGACTTCCCAACCCCAGGCCTGTGGTCTAGATGAGCCATTTAGCAGTGTGCATTTTAGCTCCCTCATCATTAAAATGCAGAAGTGGGGCTACCAACTAAGGTTTTCTCTAACGCTTAACCAGCTCTGATCATTTTTATAGTTCTCTCTCAATCACAAGCGGTATCTGATGGTTCTGAACCAGAGCTGACTTGTTTGAATATATTAACGGAAGCTTTGTGGCTGCAATGGAAATGGTAGAGTAGGTGTGGGGTTGAACACGCGCAAGCCCAGCTCAGGCAGCTCAGAGGAGGGGATGGTACAGAGAAGGATAAGAAGTTCTTGGCTACACGAAAATTTAAGATCAGCCTGAGCTACAGGAGACCCTGCCTCAATAACAAAAACAAACAAACAAACAAAAAGCATAGGAAAGGAAAAAGGGGTAAACAAGTTAGAAAATAGTTTGTAACTAATAGTCTCTACTTCCTGAGAGTGAGGCTATTGATGTAAACTAGAATCTGACTGTGCCTTGCTTCCTGAGCTGGGTGGAGGCCTGCCAACCCAACAGCCAGGTGTGAGGTTACCTGGTCAGGAAAGCAATTATCAGGTTGGCAGATTCTGTAGTCATGGTAACAGGGTGAAGAGATAAGGCCAGAGCTCAGCTCCAATGCTTCAGTCTCTCCCACCTGCAGTTTCTCATTTCTTCAGAGTGTGAAGAGAAGGTGTGAACTTGTCCTCTCACAGGTATGCACAAGCCCTACATCACCTTTCCCTCCCAGTCATTAAGACAACAGAGCAGATTAAGAAAATTGAGAGCAAATGAGAGAACAATCCTTGACAAGGACTACACAGGGATGTTTGCATTCAGGTAATGGATTTTCTGCCAAGAACAAGAAAAGGGCTGTGCTCTGCTGGCCCAGAGGGATACCAGGGCTGTATGGAGCTTCTGGCATGGCCTGCTTCCTCCCTCTTCTAACCTCAGCCCTGGCCCCTTGCTCAGTTCTGTATTTTCCCTGTTTTTCTCTACAAACAGCAAGGAGAGACAGAGAGAGAGAGAGAGAGAGAGAGAGAGAGAGAGAGAGAGAGAGAGA
>CABHPQ010163659.1:23430-74835 GCA_902168405.1 Peromyscus aztecus | reverse complement strand
GGGGGGGGGGGGGGGCGGGGGGGGGGGGGGGGGGGGGGGGGGGGGCCACGCGACGACGACGACGATGGGACGGGGACGACGACACACGACAGGAAAAGTGACAATGGCCACACAGGGTATAGGCTGGGGACTGCTGACTAAAGACCCGGATCTGTGACCAAGTGGCGCGTTAGGGATGTGAAAGAATAGGAGTTTGGTGTTGTAATGTGTTATAAATGTCATCATTGATGCCATAGCAAGGGGCCTCAGAGGAGGCTGAGGTAGAGATACAGGCCCTTTTACTGTCAGGACATGCCTGGGTTTTGGCTCATGCTAACAGCTGCAGCCCCAGATTTTCCTGAAGGTGCTAATCAGATGTGGGTTAGGAAGACAGGTAGTGGCATCTCATGAATCCCGTCTTCTACTACAGAAATTGAGAAGCAAGCTCAGGACTAGGGCCACACATGATGCCACCATTGATGGGTGGCAGGCATAAAGCGGAGGGACAAAAGGGAAGTCCTTGAGGTGCCTAGACTACCCACCTCTCTGTTCATTCCGGCCTTTTATAACTTCCTCATTTACCTCTGTGTAGAACCTCATGCAGTTCCATACTGTGGGCACCAAGACCAAGCTGGCTACACTCACTCTGCTCTGGCCCTGTCCCATGACCTTTGTTGCCAAAGGGCGCCGCAAAGCTGAGGCTGAGAATAAGGCAGCAGCCTTGGCTTGCAAGAAACTGAAGGTAAGTCCCTTTGTCTGTGACAGATTAGTCCACTGTTTCAGGAAGTAAAGCACACACCAGGCCTTGGCTGTTTGTACCCAGGTAGGAAAGGATCCGGTGCCTCATCTCTGCATGTATTTGTTACCACTGTTTTCATGACTACTTCCCCAGAGTCTTTGGGGACTTTGCCTGTGAGCTCAGCCTTAATAACACTTGACCAGAGTCTAGGTGAAACCAGAGTGTGATCTCACAGCAGAGGTGTGAAAGAGCTTGGGTTAGGAGGTGTGCTGGGTACCCAGAGAGATCCTGTAGCCTTGGTGGCAGTGTGAATAATCTGAGTGCATCTAGAATGACAGTTAAGCGAGTGAGTGGCATTAAGGTGATAGCGATGTGGCCCACAGGTTGTGTGTCACCTCTCCCCCTTTCTCTCTTAAATACTTAGTGTGTGTACGCCATGGCACACATGTGGTGGTCAGAGGAAGATGCGCAGGAGTCCTCTTCTTTCACTGTATGACTCAAACCCAGGTCATTGGACTCGGTGTCAAGCCTCCATCCTCTTTTTTTTTTTTTTTTTTTTTTTTTTTAATTTGAGACAGAGTCTGGTGAGTCCCAGGCTGGCCTGTTACTGCACCGCTGAGGATAACCGTGAGCTTCTGGACTTTCTGCATCCACCTCCTAGGTGCCTGCACCACCATGCAGTGCAGTGCTGGGGACCAGACCCAGAGCTCCATGCATGCTAGGCAACTGACCACTAACCAGCTTAACTACATCCCCAGCCTGACCTCCAGCCCCCCTCCTTTTGAGACAGGGCCTCCCTAAAGCTCAGCCTGGCCTGGTACCTGCCGTGTAGCTCAGGCTGGCTTCCAACTCCTAGCCTTGTCTCATCCCAAATGATAGCATTATCAGTGGATGCCATTAAGCCTGGCATTAAGTTCTTTTTGTTTGTTTTTGTTTCTTCCTCTTTCTTCCCAGGGTTGGGGATTGAATATAGGCCATTCCTCATGCTTGGTGGCCACTCTACCACTGTGCTGTATCTATGCCAGTTCCTTTGAAGGAGCTGTGGCATCGGCTGATGCCATAGCCGTAGATGGCATTCTGCCTGATTAACAGAATTGAGTTCATCTGAGCATGATGGTGGAGCTTCAGTTCAAGAATGTGAACTGAGCCTGCTTTACTGAGTGCTCTTGGAGAACCATGTCTTAGATCCCTCTGATGGTGAGGGGTACACCTGTCAACGTGGAGAATGTGAGGAGTCCATGAGTTGGGGTGCTGTATACCATATCCTAGTACTTGGGAGGCAAGGCAGAAAGATTGTCATGAGATCAAGGCTGGCCTGGGCTGCATAGCAAGGCTATATTCAAACAAACAAGAACAACAAAACAAAAGAGAAAAAGTGGCACGCAGGTGGTGAAATCTGAGGGTGTTTATGTGCTCTGCTTCGGGCTCAGCAGGGCAGAGACTTGGCCTCACTGCAGGATGTGGAGGGTCTGCAATTTCGCTTCCTGTGCATAAGTCCCACTCTTGGCTTGGGAGAGACTGCAGTGTTGGGAAGCTGACCCACACAGACAGCAAAGTGGTAGCATTGGTGCCTTTTGTACTCTGTGCACTGGTGTAGAAGGGGACACCTGTAGTGGGAAGATGTCCTCAGGGAGGTAACACGTGGGCTGAGTTTGCAGAGAGAGCTAGGGAGCTTTCCACATGGTAGACACACAAAGCTAAGAAAATGATGGGTCCACATTTGCCTGAAGGTCATATTTTGTCTCATGAGGTGATTTTAAACATGCGGTGAAGCAAACAAACCTTTTACTTTAAAGGGCCTATTTTACCATGTTCAGACATTTACAAACATCCCGTGTACTTCTCTGTATGGTGGGTCACAGATGGCCCTGGCCAGAACAGTTAGCAGCAAGGCCTGCTAGCAGGATTTGGGTGGGGAAGCTGTGGTGAGGGGCACAGGGAGATCTTGAGGAGTTAGGTCTTCTGGGATATTGGAAGGCTGTGACTGCACCAGAGAAGGCTGTTCTTGGGCCACCATGCCTGGCCAAGGGGTAGGTAGTAGGGTTCTACTCTGATATCACATTTAATTCTTTAAAAAAAAAAAAAAGTTTTTTAAACTTACTTCTACAGTTATACCGTGTAGCCCAGGCTAGCCTGGAATTTGGCAAGCCTCTTACCTCCACCTCCTGAGTGCTTGGATTCTAAGAGCATAGACTGAGCCATACATATCCTCTTGCAGAGCCTGGGCCTGGTGGACAGGAACAATGAACCGCTTACCCATGCCATGTACAACCTGGCCTCCTTGCGTGAGTTGGGTGAGACCCAGCGCCGGCCATGTACCATCCAGGTGCCCGAGCCCATCCTTCGCAAGATAGAGGCCTTCCTGAGTCATGTAAGAGTCCTGCCTTCCATCCCACTGTCTCCCTCTCCAGACTGAAGGCTGCTTCTGCCTGCAAAAGGCGTAGGAAACCTGTTTTTTCCCCACCGAGCAGGGAGCTTTGGAGCGCCCTGGCCCTAAGTCCCCTTAGTCATGCCTGTGAGGGTGTCGGGGCAGTCACAGCCCAAGTTCTCCTCTGCTCTCTGGGTTGGGCCCTAAACATCTGACTAGGTGAATCCTGTGGAGGGGCTGACTGCATGGAGGAGGAAGACAGGCATTTCTGTCATTTTGCTTGCTTCCTCGTCCTCTAGTACCCGGTGGACAGTTCATGGATTTCCCCAGAACTCCGGCTGCAGAGTGATGACATCTTGCCCTTAGGCAAGGACTCAGGGCCCTTAAGTGACCCTATCACAGGCAAGCCATACATGCCCCTGTCAGAAGCGGAGGAGGTACGCCTGAGCCAGAGCCTGCTAGAGCTGTGGCGGAGGCGAGGGCCGATTTGGCAGGAGGCCCCCCAGCTACCTGTGGACCCTCATCGGGATACTATCCTCAGTGCCATTGAACAGCACCCCGTGGTGGTCATCTCTGGGGACACAGGCTGTGGGAAGACCACACGTATCCCTCAGCTACTGTTGGAGCGCTATGTGACTGAGGGCCGAGGTGCCCGCTGCAATGTGATCATCACACAACCTCGCCGTATCTCAGCTGTGTCTGTGGCACAGCGGGTCAGCCATGAACTGGGCCCCTCCTTGCGCCGGAACGTGGGCTTCCAGGTGCGCTTGGAAAGCAAGCCCCCAGCCCGAGGTGGGGCACTGCTCTTTTGCACTGTGGGTATCCTGCTGCGGAAGCTGCAGAGCAACCCCAGCCTGGAGGGTGTGAGCCATGTTATTGTTGATGAGGTCCATGAGCGGGATGTGAACACAGACTTCCTGCTGATTCTGCTTAAGGGCCTGCAGCGGCTCAACCCAGCCCTGCGGCTGGTGCTCATGAGTGCTACAGGAGATAATGAGCGCTTCTCCCGCTACTTTGGGGGCTGCCCTGTCATCAAGGTGCCTGGCTTCATGTATCCCGTCAAGGAACATTACCTGGAGGACATCCTGGCCAAGCTGGGCAAACACCAGTACCCACACCGGCATCGGCACCATGAGGTGAGGGACATCCCCATATACACCCCAGGGTTGCTGGGCTTTCTTTTGGAATTCCCTCCTCCCTATCTTCATGGTAGAGCATATTATCTTCCCAAGCCTGTGTCCTTGATAAAAACTGGGTAGTAATCATGCCTATGTGTGTGTGGCGAGTATGTGAGGGCTGGAATTCACATACCAAGTAGCTCACTCTCGCTGTGTCCATTGCTGTGTCCTGTGTATGACCCCTACCCCATGACTGTGACTGGCCTTTCTTCCCCACCCCAGTCTGAAGATGAATGTGCACTTGATTTGGACCTTGTGACTGATTTGGTTCTGCACATCGATGCCCGTGGGGAACCAGGTGGGTGCTTCCTCACTTCTCAGCTATGTCCTTTCCCTATAGCTGGACAAACCAGCTCATGGCTGCAGGGCCCCTTTACAGGTGGGATCCTGTGCTTTCTGCCTGGTTGGCAAGAAATCAAAGGAGTGCAGCAACGTCTCCAGGAGGCCCTGGGCATGCATGAGAGCAAGTACCTCATCTTACCAGGTGAGAGTCCTGCCTCTGTGGGAGTGACCCAGCCTGTACTCAAGTGGCCCCAGTTTCTGACTGTGTTTGACCATTTTTCCCTGAGGGTGTGGTTTATCAAATGGTTTCAGCTTATGGGGGCCAGGGATGGGTGGGGAATCCAAATTCTTGTCCCGCCCTCAGTCTGAGACTCTTCCGGTTGGAACAGTGCCTGTAGTCCTTTTGCATCTTGCTATCCACCAGTGCACTCCAATATCCCCATGATGGATCAGAAGGCCATATTCCAGCAGCCTCCACTTGGGGTTCGTAAGATTGTATTGGCCACCAACATCGCAGAAACCTCCATCACAGTTAACGACATTGTGCATGTCGTGGACAGCGGTCTGCATAAGGAGGAACGCTATGACCTGAAGACCAAGGTGGTGCCTCTCTCTTGGACCCAACCCATCCATTGGGGGAGGACCCCTGTTCTGAGGTGGCCCCTAGTCTCCATCTGCTGTAGACATCCTTTTTGTGTGAAGGCCACACTTAGGGGAAATGTCCCTGTTGAGGGGTGATGAGGGTGACTGCAGAAATGGGCAGACAAGACCTGTAGACGGGTAGGTTTCCTGCCTTCCCCCAGGTGTCCTGCCTGGAGACCGTGTGGGTGTCGAGAGCAAATGTGATTCAGCGCCGGGGCAGAGCAGGCCGCTGCCAGTCAGGTTTTGCCTACCACTTGTTCCCGAGGAGCCGGCTGGAGAAAATGGTTCCTTTCCAAGTGCCAGAGATCCTGCGCACACCCCTCGAGAACCTGGTGCTGCAAGCCAAAATCCACATGCCTGAGAAGACGGTGCGGCAGAGGCAGGGCTGGGGAAGGGCTTGCTCCTGGACAGGGCAAGTGGGACACAGGCTCATGGGGGTGTGGTTCTTGTTGCTGCAGGCAGTGGAGTTCCTCTCTAAGGCCGTGGACAGTCCAAATATCAAGGCAGTGGATGAGGCTGTGATACTGCTCCAGGAGATTGGTAAATGGAGGCTAGGATTGGTTGGGCTGTGGAGTGGCTCCTGGGTGGGACTGACGCTGAGCTGTTGCAGGGGTGCTGGACCAGCGGGAGTACCTGACCACCCTGGGGCAGCGCCTGGCCCACATCTCTACTGACCCCCGGCTGGCCAAGGCCATAGTGTTGGCTGCCATCTTCCGTTGCCTGCACCCACTGCTGGTGGTTGTTTCCTGCCTTACCCGGGACCCCTTCAGCAGCAGTTTGCAGAACCGGGCAGAAGTAGACAAGGTTAGATCCAGTGCTTCCTATAGCCCTCTTGCTGTCTTATTCACACCCCACCCATTGTCCTGAGCTGGGCTCTAGTCACTCTCCTGACCCCTGGACATTCTCTCCCAGGTGAAGGCACTGCTGAGCCATGACAGTGGTAGTGACCATTTGGCCTTCGTGCGTGCCGTGGCTGGCTGGGAGGAGGTGCTGCGTTGGCAGGACCGTACCTCCCGGGAAAACTACCTGGAAGAAAACCTTCTGTACGCCCCCAGCTTGCGCTTCATCCACGGTCAGCCTGGCCCCAAGAGGGCCTTCCTGAGCACCCCCCACCCACAGAGCTCCCACCCCCGGCCTTGAGGCAGGGCCTCTGTTCACACTGCACTTTGCCTCCCCAGGGCTCATCAAGCAGTTCTCGGAGAACATTTACGAGGCTTTCCTAGTGGGAAAGCCCTCTGACTGCACACTGCCCTCCGCTCAGTGCAATGAATACAGCGAGGAAGAGGAGCTGGTGAAGGGGGTGCTGATGGCAGGCCTCTACCCCAACCTCATCCAGGTGCCTCCTCTAGGATAGGAAGCTGACCAGGTCCCTACCTCTCTCCACCCCTAGCTCCTTGCTCAATATTTTCCTGTCCCTTTAGGTGAGGCAAGGCAAGGTGACTCGGCAGGGGAAGTTCAAGCCCAACAGTGTCACTTACAGGACCAAATCTGGCAACATCTTGCTGCACAAATCGACCATTAACAGGTGGGTGACAGGCAGGATCAGAGAGGGAGGGCCTCGGAGACTGGCCAGAGGTATGGCTTCACATTACACAACACTTTGTTCCCTAGGGAGGCTACCCGGTTACGGAGCCGATGGCTGACATATTTCATGGCCGTCAAGTCCAACGGTAGCGTTTTTGTTCGAGACTCCTCCCAGGTGCACCCGCTAGCTGTGTTGCTCCTAACAGATGGGGACGTCCACATACGTGGTGGGTACCCTCCCGTCCAGCACTCCAAGGCCTACTCATGGCCTCAGAGGCATGGCCAACAGACTCCCTGTCTTTACCCTTCTCCAGATGACGGGCGCCGGGCCACCATCTCACTGAGTGACAGTGACCTGCTGCGGCTAGAAGGTGATTCACGAACTGTGCGGTTGCTAAGGGAGCTGCGGCGAGCCCTAGGCCGCATGGTGGAGCGGGGCCTCCGCAGTGAGCTAGCTGCACTTCCACTCAGCGTGCAGCAGGAGCATGGGCAGCTGCTTGCACTGTTGGCAGAGCTGCTGCGGGGACCTTGTGGCAGCTTTGATGTGCGCAAGACAGCTGATGACTGAGTCCCTCTTCCGCTGGGGCTGTGTACAGAGTGCAAATGTTTATTTAAAATAAAGTTATATTTATCCCTTGTGAATACTGCTGTCCTACTAAGGGCTCCTCTCAGGACTCTGCGCTGTTGGCCCCAATTCAGGCGGACCAGAGATGCTTACTGCTGGGGATACAGAGCTGGCTGTGGCCCAAGTTCTAAGGGAGGAAGGGGCTTAAAACCTCCACTCTTCAAGAATGAACCACCAGAGCTGTCAACACATTTCAACTGCTTTGCTAGTCTCAGCATTGACGCAGCTGCTCCTAGTCATAGCCACAGCACAGCACTTTTCTAGGCAGCCTTGGTTTGTGTGATGGTCCTGCAGGGAACATGGGGCATTTGTCCTTGGCCACTCCTATGTCTCACAGATGAGGGAGGAGGAACTGAAGGTACAAGGGGATAAAGTAGGTATGGGGGCTAACAGATGACAAGCAACACAGCCTGTGTGGTGGGATGTCAGGCAGCTTTATTGTTTAAATCAGTACAGTTACAGACACAGGTAATGGCTAAGCCATGAGCAAACAAAGGACAGAAAGATCTCATCCCCAAACCTTGCAAAGTATACACATTATATGGCCTATAGTCCCAATCGGCCAGATCAGCCTTCTCAGGTTCTCCTGACTTGTGGGACCATTCCAGGGAGCTGGGCCTCTTACAGTCTACCTAGAGAGCTTGGGCCACCTTCCACTCTAATCTTTGGCCAGTGGACTCTTGTCAATCTCAGCATCCTCAAGGCCCCAGGATCAACATCAAGGAAGGTAGCAAGTACCTTTATGCCCTCAGCCACCAGCACCCTGGTCCCCGCTGCTTCCTTCTTCCCAGTTCCATCTTGCTGAAAAAATACTGACACTGAAGGCTCCATGCAGTGTTCTACAGACAGCCTGGGAAGAAAGCCACGCCCTGAAGGCCCCTGTAAGTGTGTAAGGGTGTGTGTGTGTGTGTGTGTGTGTAGAGCTAGGGATTTAGATTTCTGAAAGGAAACTGCTACCTCAAAACTGTCTAGGACCTTCAGTCCCAGGTCCCAGGGATGACTTCCTTGGGCAGAGACTCTACCTGCTCAAGCTGTACCTGGAGCAGAGGCGGAGGTTGTGTCAGGAGGAGGGCCAAGAGGGTCAGATCTGGGCCAGCCTCCTGAAGGCAAATCTGCACAGCATAAAATGCCCCACCAGAGGAGCCCTTAGACACTCCCAGGCCATTTCACTACAAACTTAGGTTTGAATCCTTTATTAGAAACCATGCAAACTTTAATACAAAAAATACAAGTGCAATAAGAATCTTGTGTTGATATAATTCCCAGGATATTCTCAGCACTGCAGCCATCCCACCCAGAAACAGAATACGCTGGGATGGCTGCATCACCACGAAGGGCCTGGCCTCTCCTGCTCCTCTCCAGTCCCACCAGGTCTCATGCATTCTAGTTTGAAATTTCCACACCTGATTCCCCACTGTTCACATGCATTCTGGACAGCTCAGGCTCCCCTGGACATGAGCGTTTGGATGCCTTGGCCTGCAAGTGCAGGTCAGGGATTTTGACCATCATTTCTGTTTCTCCAGCCCTGGTTTTGTACCACACGTTGACCACCAGTTCCGGGGAAGAAGACAGACGCCAAAACCAGCCTCTTGGTTAGAAAAAGAAAGCAGCATACACAATGCCAGCAAAACCAGTCACACTGGCCCGCCCTAGCTGTCCGACTGCTGACTAGGCAGCAGCACCACTTCTCACTTTCCTTCCCACTGGGCCCCAAGCGGCCCACAGTAGGGCAGCCCCCAATAACTGACAGCCTCCTCAGTGGAGACCCAGGACCTCCCCCTTGCTTCCTCCATCACCTACTGAGAACTCTCTTTAGACGTGGCTTCAACCTGCAAACTATACCACCAGTTCATGGGTTATTGGGAGGGGAAAAAAAGACTAAAACAAGAAAAAGGAAAAGTGAGACAGCAGCTATTCAGTGTGAGCAGTGGGGACAAGGGCAAAGGACCCCTGGTTAACTTGAAGCAGGGCAGCAAAAGGGCCTGATGCCACCTACAGGGTGGCTTCCTCTGTGGGGTCAAGGAGAGGCCGTGGTTTAGGCTCCAGGGGATTCGGTCAGTGCTGGTCACAACCTGGAGTTCACTCGACTCGTCCCTCCAGGTTGAACCAGGGAAGAGAGGGAGGGTTTGTCAGTTTCTTGGAATCCAGCACCCCACCCCTAGACCCCACAGAGATGCCATTCGACTCCCATCCCCCCACGACTCTCCATGGTGCAGTGGAGGGATGGTAAAGCTGGAGCTGGCGCGGAAGAGGGTGGAAGGAGGTGAAGGCAGCGGAGGCTGCTGCCGCCTTGAGCAAGCGAGGCAGGGGGGAAGGAGGCCTAAAGGGCTGCCCAGCACCCAAGAGCTTACAAGTCTAGTAGACAGCCCGGGAAAGGGAGCCCAGGGCTCGGGACCCCAAGCTTGGGCAGCCAGGGAAGTGGGGAGGCCGGGAGACAATGTCGGCCCCATGGTCGGTGCGGGCCCTGGCCTTTGCCCGGAACGTCAGCCTGTAGGTCTCAATCTGCAGTGACACGTGAGGAGGGATGGGAGAGGGCACGGGGGAGACAGGAGGGGACACGGGGGACGGAAGACGAGACCAGAATGTCATCGTTAGATGCCTGGAAGATAAAAGGTTACCTTGTTAAAACTTAGGCCACACTCCAGTCATAAAACAAAGGAGTTTCAGTTTTCAGCCAGTGACAGGGCCCCTGGCTGGCCCTTAGGCCAAGCCCAGCCACTTACTTGTCTCCTGGATCTGGCTGTCCAAGGTCTGGGGCTCCCTTTGGTCACCACCCCCTGACAGGGTGGTGTGGCCACTGAGGCCACTGGCTGAAGTAGGGGCGCCAGCATCAAGCGCAGCCTCAGGGATGGCCGGCTCCTCCCCAGCAGGGGGACCCGGACACGGACGGGCCTCACTGCCACCGCCCTCAGTCTACAATGAAACAGTGGGGGAGACAGTGAAGGGTCAGTTGGGGAGGGAGTGGGATGGGTGATGGCGGTGAGGTTCCATATACAGCCTTCCCAACCCACACCCGCAGCAACCACTGCTCACCAGGTGTCGGCTACCCTCTCTTCCCCATCACTGACTCTCAAGGCTGGAGCTGGTGGGGGGTCAATGATACTCTTGTGAGTCTCACCATGGACCTCTGTGAATCTCACCAAGGTTGATACCAAATAAAACGTAGCTAAGACAACAACAAGCAACAGTAACTCTGAAGAGCACACAAGAGTGGACTAGGCCTGGCTGGGAAATAGGGGTGGCCCCTGCCAGACCACAGCCCATGCTTAGAGGGCCCTTGGTAACTAAGTAGATACCCTGCCTGCTCATCTGCTGTGTGGTGAGGTACCCTCATGGTACAGCATCTTTTATGCTTGGCATCATTCATGGGCACATGGACACAGAGGAAGCAGGAAGAAGGTATCCAAAGAGGTGTTAGCCAGGAACATTTATTTCAGGGCCTTGTAGAGCCCAGCTGGAGGATACTCAGCATCAACAGTGGGAGCTTTTAGTGGGCTGGACCACTATGCCCCAGAAAGCCCACCGGGCAACAGTAGAAACAGACAAGGAACAGACAGGGAGATAAAGTGGAAAAAGAAAGTAACACAAAACTTGGCACAGAAAAGCCTGGGTGTGAATCTTGGGGTGCATTCACTTCCTGCTGTGGCCATGAACCAGACCCCAAATCTGTAACGTCCCACTCAGCCAAGACTGAAGGATGATGCCTCTCAAGTCTGGGAGGTTAAACTCTAAAAGCAAAGTTCCTCAAAATGTTAACTGAGGTAAAGCCAGGGCTAGAAGCAGAGTATGAAAGGAAAGGCTGGCTGCAGAATGCCCAGCACTCCCAGAGAGGAGGGAAGGGGCAGGGAGACCGTGGCCCTGCCCCCGCTCAACTTCCCTGAGTCTTGGCAGCAGCTTCACGCTTGGGAGCCGGGAGCCGCTACCTGCACAGGTCTCCCCACCTGTCCACTGACACTGAATGACACTGATGAGGGATAGATGGAATCTTGGCACACAAAAGGTCTCACAGTGCTGTGGAAAGAGGTGGGAGGAAAGAGGAGAGGGAGGAAAGAGGAGAGGCCCAGCCAATGTCTGATCTGCAAGTCTGTCTCTGCTCTGATGCTCTTCCAGAGTCTGGGGCAGGGCAGGCCACCAGCAGTACTAATCTCTGGAGTAAAAAACGATAGTCAGGGAACTATGTACAGAATGCCAGCTTACCTTCTCACCTGTGCCCCAACCATGTTCCATCAGAAAATGGCTGAGATGTGCCCAATAAGGAAGGCCATAGTTCTCAGGAGCAGACACTGCCAACCAGCTGAGAGGTGGCTGGGGCTCTGCCTCCTCTGCCTCACTCTGGACTAAGGTGGTAATGGAGACAGCAATGGGATGACTGAACATGTGACTTCTGGAGAAACTGAGGGGCGGTGACAGGCCTGCTAAGCCCCATTGCAACCGCACTGTCCCCACCCCACTCTAGCTCTGCACTGGTGACCCACGCATTACCTTCACGGCACCTCCTGCAGGCAGGTGGCCCACGTTATCGAGGGATCCAACTTTGGCCTGGGCCTTCTCCTTGAAGTTCAACTTCTGACTTTCAATCTTGACATCTCCTCCTCCTGGAATGACAAAGGAACTGGTCACTGAGCAGCTCCAGGGTGGTCCTGAGGACAAGAGGCAGTGGTAATACCTCCCTTGGTGGGAAGGCTGATCTACAAGCACTGGAGGCCCAGCCTGGTGCTGGCTTTTGACTCTCCGGCCCCACTGTTCTCCTTAGTGCTCCATCAGCCAGGGTCTCGACTCAGCGCAGTTGCTCATGATGCTTGGTGATTGACAGGGAGGGCAGCTAGACACTGACTGCCTGAGCCCCGGCGTGAAGAGAAGGACAGTGAAATAGAAGGGCAGGCTCACAAGTGTGAGTGAGAAAAGGTTGACAGGGTCCAGTGCTCGTGGGCTCGGGGAGAAGTGAAGGGTATTTGCACACAAGGGCAAGGTTGAGAGCATGCTGCCAGAAGGGAGCGCTGGGCAGGAGTCATCTTCTGATCCTTCCGTCCCTGTTCATCTGCACTCAGCCCACACCTACCCCAGTTCCTGACAAACTTACCAGGTTTCCTCCAAACTGTAGGGTTAGCCCTGGCAACATCGGGCCTTAGTGCCATTAGGCAAGAGCTATCTCATAAATGGAATTTCCAGACCAAAGGGGAGTGGGATACACAATGAAAGAGCACAGTGTTTGGTCTTCCACTAGAGAATACACTCTAGATTGGACCTCGAAATCCCAATACTTGGAAGGATGAGTAGGAGGACTGCGAAAAGTTAAAACACCACAACAAAACTAAGAAAATAAAACAAACCTGCTTGGGGGGCGGGGGACTTTCGGTGCCTTCACTTTAACTGGCCTAGGAGCCGCTCAGGAGACATCAGGTTTTGGAGAAAGACCTCACAACCCACCGTCTGCTGTGGGCTAGGAACCACAGCATGAGCCAAGACCAAGTGCTCAGGCTCTTCTGAGAGGCCTCAATGGGACACTGTTAGTGATGCTGCCAGAGGGAACAGCTGTTTGATGCCATTGGTCCAGCTACCGGATCCTCAGGTTGAGTCAGCATTCCAAAAGCTCTCTCTTCTCCTGTAAGGCTGGGCACCAAGGAGTCTCTGCTTGGGGGCTCCATTTGTTACTGGATCGGCCATAAGTCTGAACCACCACTTGACTCCCTCAACACTAGCTCCCAGCATGCTCATTCAGGAGGCTGGTCCAGGTCACCAGTGCCAGGCACACAGCACACAAGATTGCCAGGGACAGGATGGAAATGTCACCAAGGAAACAGCTGTCCAAATGGCCTCAACAAACTGTCCCTCTTCCAACAGAAAGGCAGCACCCAGCTGCTATCGCTGGCATGGTTGGAAATCTGTGCTGCTTCTATCAGGCACCGAGGGGTGGGAGGTAACTCAGAGATTTTCTTCATTATTTTTCATGTGTATGTTGTGTATAGGCATGTGTGCATCTGCAGGTGTGTGGGTTCACAAGCTCGTAAAGGCCTGAGGTTAAGTGTCAGGAGACTTCCTTCAAGGGTCTCTCTCAATTGAACCCAGAACTCGCAAATATGGCTTGTCTAGGGATAATGTCTACACCTTCCAAGCACTGAAATTACAATCTGGCTACCATGTCCAGAGGGCATTTGTGTGCTTTCCAGGGATCTCAAGTTGGGTCTGGGCACCCTTTCCAGAACTGACTCAGGGTCAGTTTTGTTTTGTTGTTGTTGTTTTTCGAGACAAGGCTTCTCTGTGTAGCCCTGGCTGTCCTGGAACTCACTCTATAGACCAGGCTGGCCTTGAACTCACAGAGGTCCACCTGCCTCTGCCTCCCAAGTGCTGGGATTAAAGGCGTGTGCCACCACCGCCTTGCTCTGGCTCAAGAGTTGTGATGAAATCGTCCCAGCCGGAAGGCCACTAAGTTAACCTCTGACGTCCACCTTCCCCAGGGAGTCTTAGCACCACAGGCAGACACTCACCAGGCTTGTGCTTGATGTTAGCTTTGGACCCACACTTTGAGGATACCTTGGAGATGTCCACTTTCTTATTCTGAATCTGAACCTAAGCAGAAGAATAGAAAGCAAATATCCTCAGAGAGAAACAGATCATGGATGAGCCCAGACCCACTTCATGAGCTTCCTTGGTTACCCCCACCTCAGGTCTGTTCAAGGATAAGGCTACATCCTAAAGTGCTTAAAAGAGCCTATGATCTACTGTGGCCCTTCTCTTTTCCTCTGACCCCACCTCCCAGTCCCAAGTCTTCCTTTCCATCCTCCAGAGCTGCTCCTCTGTGCAGAATACAAACACCAACATCAAGGCTCTCTCCTAAAATGCCCATCTGGTTTGGTCTCAAAACCGTACCCATCAACTCTTCGCCCATAGAAACTTAGACTAACACTGAATTTCCTTCCAGTGCTTTTCTATGCATGTCCCCCAGATCAACTGCACAGCCACATGTGTGGCTTTGGATTCTCTACAGGCTTCATGATACAATCAGTCTCCCAGGAAAACAAAAATGCACACAAGGGCCACAAATGATCTGTACTATTTATTTGGCATACATCTACCCCTCAGCAAATACTCAGCACTTAGGTTATTTCCTATCTCTACAAAAGAATTATCTTCAAAATGTAGAATAACGTTATCAATTTAAATCTTTTTTACATTTTATGTTAAAAAGGTGTATTTTTATTTGTGTGTTTGAGTATTCTGCTTGCATGTTATGTTTGTGCTCCTAAACTAACTCTAGTTTACAGTTAGTTACAGTTGTGAGCTGTCATGTGAGTAGAGACAATCAAATAACCACTGAACCCTCTCTCCAGCCCCCACCTGGTACATTTTATACAAATAACAAGTAAGGTTATAAGACAGCAGTATCCTCAGCTAGCAACATATGTTTTGTTTTGTTTTGAGAAAAATTCACCTTTGCTAATATGAAGGCCTCAGCTTCCAGAGTGCTGGATTACAGTATCATACATAGGGGCTGTGGTTATTTTTCAGGTTGATTTTTCAATGTGCTTCTTAGCCACGAAAGACCCACTTTACCAAGAATACTTGTTCCTGTTGAGCAGTCCGAGTGCTGGAGGCACAGTCTGTGTGCTTCCAGAGTCTGTGCCCAACAGTCTGTTCTGACCATGCACAATTTGCTTTCTTGCTTCCTTCAGGCTTCCCATAGCTTTCATTTATAGATACTGTGTTTGTTTAGAAAATAATCAACAGAATGAATTGCCTGACAAGACATGTACACCATGCAGGTTGTGCTGGCACATGCTGGCCTCTAATCCCAGCACTCCAGAAGGCAGGTGTAGCTGGAGCTCCATGAATTCCAGGTCATCCAAGGCTATATGTTATGTTTTTTCTTTGAAAGATAGTTCTCACACCAACATAGACTGAACATCTGGTCTAAGGCAATCCTCCTGGTTCAGGATACTGTGTTCTGGTAACCTAAGAAAGTGCATGCCCTCAACTAAAAATTTGGCTGTTATTTAACTAGCCCACCAATGTATACTGAAGCAAGGGTGACTATCCCTGAGAGCGCCTGTGGGAAATTAACAGAAACCACTTGGTCAGTCTGGGACTGGACACTTTCTAAAATGATGAGAAGTTACACTCGAGGCCTCCTTTCTTTATCTCCTAACTATGCCTCAAAGAAAGGAAAGCCAGTGAGAAAAAGTTCTGATTAAAAGATGCATTCCAGCCCCAAACTAAAGGATGCTGGAGTCTCATGAAGACATACTCTTCTGACACCACAAACACGACTAATGGCTGATGTGGAAAAGCCATGACCTGGGAGTCATGCCGAAATGTGGGTAAAAGTGCTTGTCATACAATACAAGGACCTTACTTCAACTCTTCAGAGATCAATACAACCTAGATTCATAGCACCAGCATCTCGGATCCCATAATTCACACAGAGGGAAGGGAGGCAGGGACAACAGAATCCCCAGAAGTAAGTAGCAGATCAACAACAAAAGACTATCTCAAGGTGGAAGAACTTGATCAAAGAGGCCCTCTCATCTCTACCCATGTGCTGTGGCTTGTGTGTGTATGCCATACACAAACCCAAAGATGCTAGATCAGAATATGAAGTTCATTCACCCCCCCACCAAGTAGCTTAAAACAAAAGAGTTACTTGTATAGAAGGATCCTATGATTAAAGAAATATGCCAGGCAATGGTGGCACACACCTTTAATCCCAGCACTTGGGAGGCAGAGGCAGGTGGATCTCTTGAGTTTGAGGCCAGCCTAGTCTACAGAGCTGGTTCAAGGACAGCCAGGGCTACACAGAGAAACCCTGTCGTGAAAACAAAACAAACAAACAAACAAAATAAAACACTGCTGATTTTTAACTCGGAAGTATAAGCAGGGGTTGACTAGGAAAAGGAACACTCTTGGCTGTATTCCTCAAAATAAAACTTCAGGGGGTGTTTGCAGACCTAGGCAGAAGGGCCTGAGAATCTGGGAAAGCAGGGGTGCAGAGAGAAAGAAGGAGAAAGGAAAGTAGAACACTCCAATTCAGGATGGTGGACTGAAGACAAACCAAAATGGGCCAGTTTCTCTCAAATGAGAGGTGAGGGCAGGGGCCTAGTGATGTGCCCTTGGTACTCTGGAGACTTCTCCTTGCCTAGGCACCGCCACAGGAACAGGCAGGACACACCCACTGAAGGACGAAGACCCTCTGAGCTGTTTCCCTGGACCAGAACTTCCCTGTGAGCTGTACTCACCAGCAACCCTCGACACATGCGAAGAGCTAACACGGACAGCACCGTGATAACAAGGAGGATGTTTAGATGGGATAGACAGACAGACAGAAAAGGGACTAAAAAAGAGAAGACAGAAGGTAAGCAGAAAGAAGAGAGAACACAAAGGAAGAACATTTCGTAACATCAAAGATTCAAGCCCAGGCCTTGGTAGGATATGGGTACCTGTCTCAGAGCAGGGAGTCCCCCAGGGGCTGCCCAGGTACACAGGCAAGTCTGTACATCCCAAGCAATGGGAGCTTCAGTTCTCAGCAGGTCTCTGGCTCAGGAGGAGAAAAACACAAAGCCTCCCACACATGGTGGTGAGAGGAGACCACCCGAGTATCTCGCCGTGGATCATTAGGACACCCCCAAAATATACATAGGCCTCCAGCGCCCATCACTTGGCAGGAGCCCAAGCCAGACCACTGAGATCCTGTCACAGGAGGGAAGGGAGCCCTCGTGCTGGGGTTTCCCAGAGTCTGTGCCTCATATACCAACTGACAGAGCTTATACTTACATTGCCACCTCCAGGGACATGCTTAATATTGTCCTTGGAACCACACTTGGATTGAATATGGCTGTAGCTCACTTTTTTGGAGACTATCTGGACCTGGAGTGTTAGAGAACAGAAGGAGAGAGAAAAACAAAAACAAAAAACACAAAGGGAGAGGGCTAGTTAGAACTTACACAGAGCAGGTCCACATATGATCACAAATACCAACAAGAGCGTCCTTAGACCTCTGTCCGCACTTTTGTTAGAACATGGTTGGCAAACAAAGGAAAATGGATGAAAGCAAGAAAGGGAGTGAGTAAAGAAAGCGACGACAGAAGCTGCACAGTGCTGTGTGGCTGTCCTCGCTGCTCCTGGGGGTTGGGCTGGAGTTTCTAAGACTCAAACAGGCCCCTGATGCCCACTTAAATACTGCCCCAACTTATTGTCTAGACCCTTCTCTAAAGGGTGGATATTGATGCTCTGGACCAGTTCCCATCTGGGTCCTGCAACTTGCAGCCAGACTCAGCCCTGGAAACAAAAGCTGCTCTAAGAATTGTTGGGCAACTGGCTAATAGCACAGATCTGATAACAACAGGAAGGAAGACACTGTTCATAAAAAAAGGCAAATGGTCACAGAATCCTGAACCTGACACCAGGAGAAGTATAGGCCACAGACTCAGGAGCCGGTGCACTTCACCCAGCTGTCTCAGGCTTTCAAGAACACTATGTGATAGACAAGGAGGGACTTCATTTTCATTTGTTTGTTTGAAATAGGGTCTCACAGCCAGGCAGTGGTGGTGCAAGCCTTTAATCCCAGCACTTGGTAGGCAGAGGCAAGCAGATCTCTGTCAGTTCAAGGCCAGTCTGCTCTACAGAGCAAGTTCCAAGACAGCCAAGGTTGCACAGAGAAACCCTGCCTCAAACAACAACAAAACAAAACAAAAAACAGAAGAAGGAAGAAGGAGGAGGAGGAGAAGGAGGAGGAGGAGGAGGAGGAAATAGGGTCTCACTTGTAGATAAGCAGACCTGGGACTTGCTATGTACCCCAAGCAGGCCTCAAATTCCTGATTCTCCTGTCTCACTCATAACACTGCTGGATTACAGCCAGCATATCTGGTTTTACAATCCTTTGCATCCTCTAAGTGTATAATCCTATGTCCAGTGAGTTGCATGTACAAAGAGAAGAGACCAAAATGGTGCTACAGTGATGGACAATTCAGGAGGGCACAACCATGCCACACTGCAATACCCTAGCCTGGAACTGAGTAGCATACAGAGTTCTTCTTTGGCTCTCAAGAATAAATACTTCCAGGTCCTTTCTTCCATCCCTCCCTCTCCTTAGAACTAGAGGATCTTTGCAAATGAAATATGCTGTGCTGCCTGTAAAACACAGAGAACACCCTGAGGAACTCTAATTCAGACCAGACACCTTACCATGTTCTTTTCATTCATTTCGCAACCTCCTTCATGACTTTAACAGTGGATTGCTGTTAGTAAACTACAGTGAGCTGTCTAAACCATGTGACTCCACGTGTTTTAGTGATGACCCACCAGAAGTCACAATGCAGCTTTCATTATCTCATTACCCCCATCATAGCAGTTTCTGGGGTTGAGAAACTACTGATCTTGGTCCCTAAGGGCCAGAGTCCAGGCAACCCACTTGCCTGCTACAGCAGGTAGCAGAAGCCTATTTTTCAGTGTGTGAAATTCACAACAAAGCTGGGGTTTCAGTTTCCCAATGCCTTTCAGCAGACACTGTATTCCCTACAAGGTGGTTTTCCACCATTGATGAGAATCCTCATATCCCACCAAGAGATGAATGGGGGAGGGGGGTATCATATGATATAACTCAGTAGTAGTGCACAAAGCCTTGGCTTTAAAAGGCATCTCCAGGAAAAAAAAAAAAAAAAGATAGACCCGGTAGCCAGCAGCACCTTTGTAAGGTCAGAAGACAGGGTGGCAGGGCTCTGGGTACGCCACTGCCTTGTCTTCTGAGGAAGAGCCTGGGCATGATGGATTTGTATGCATACTATCTATGCATACTAAGTGAGTTTCAAATGTCAAGGTAAGTAGCCCCCAATGGGGTATGAGCTCACAACTTGGTTAGCTTTTGGGGATGATATAAAAACTGATGGCTGAGTCATTAACTAGAGGAAAGAACACAGGAAGAAGCAAGAACCAGTTAAGAACAGGAGCAAAGTAGAATAGAAGGGAAAATGACTCAGGCCAGAAGAATGATGTCACCACTTTACCTCAAGGAGGGAAACCTAAATCAAACTCACTTTCCCAGCAGACGGTCTCTGTGCACCCGCAATGGAGCCAGCTGCTTTAGTGACTGCATTAGGTTCAGGCTTCCCAGCCGGGGCAGCTGCCTCTGGTTTTTTCTCTATTTTGGCCTGGATGGAGATAAAGGGGGGGTGGGGGTGCAAATTTCAAACAAAGATGAGAGTCCAAATGCCAAGGAAAGAGTAAGGTGGGAGGAAAACAAAACAAAAAACCACGGCCAGGATGCCAGGCAGAAAGAAGCAGGTCACCCTTGTCCCTAGGATAGCACACTGCTAGGCTAGATCCTCAGGGATCCCTGAGCCAGGGCACAGGAAGAGGAATCATAGGCCAGAGCTGTAACAAAGAGGAGATCATACATTTATGGAGAAAAGGTCTGAAGGCTAAGAAGATCAAATTGGTGTTTTTTTGTGAGCATGTGTGAGATTGTCATTTTAAATCACGGTGCCCACACAGACAATAGACAACCCAATCACTAGCCCAGGTTATTTAGAACCTTTTAAGCTTTTATAGCAAGAAAAAGTAAGAAGATCATAGATGGGGAGAAGGGTCATCTGTGGCTCAGTCCAGATACTGGGCTGGTTATCCACAGCAACCACACTGTTTACCAAAAGTAACTATGAAGCCCTCATCCCAGAATGATCCTAGTTTGTCATCCAAATGAACCATGATTGTGCTGTGTTCTTGTTCCTATTTGATTTTTTTAAAATTTTACATGTATGGGTGTTTTGCGTGCGCACACCATGTGCATGCCTGGTACCCACAGAGACCAGAAGAGGGCACTGGGCTTGCTGGAACTGGAGTTACATACAAATGGTTGTGAGCCACAGATGTAGGTTCTGGGAGCTAAGCCTGGGTTCTTAACTACTGAGTCATCTCTCCAGGCCCCTACTCAATTCTAAGAGCTTTGGACTAATGAAACTCAAGTATCCTAACTTTGGATGCTGACAGAACAGTTCAAGTGCTGGCAAAGGACGAACTGAGACTCTAACTACTCCAGGGATGAGACAGACTCAAGGGAACTTGACCACCAATTCTTCCACGCTCTCGCTTCCCCACAGCTGCTAACACTGAAGGCATCAATTTGTGATCATGCAAATATTCTTTTTAAAAAAGTTATTTATTGTGTATGTGCATGTGTGCATATAAACACTTGTGCTACAGCACATATGTGGAGGTTAGAAGAAAACCTGTAGGAGCCATTTTTCTCCCCATCACAGGATTTCAGTTTTGGTGGCCAGTACTTTTATTCCAGTTATCTTGTTGGCCCCAGAATGTTCTTTGTCATCCTGCCCCCTCCCACCATCCCAAAAAGGGCAAAGTTTTTCTATGTAGTCCTGAAACTCACTCTGTAGACCAGACTGGCCTCAAACTCACAGAGATCCTCCTGCCTCTCTCTGCCTTCCTCTGCTGGAATTAAAGTTGGGCCACCACACCCAGCTTCAGAACTTTCTTAATGTGAAGCACTGTGTATGGTTCATTCCTTTTTCTTTCTTTCTTTCTTTTTTTTTCTTTCTTGTTTGTTTGATGTGCACTGATGTTTTGCCATGGGTGGCAGGTCCCCTGGAACTGGAATTGTAGACAGTTGTGAGCTGCCCTGTGGGTGCTGGGACTTGAACTTCCAGGTCCTTTTGAATATCTGTCAGTGCTCTTAACCACTGAGCCATCTCTCCAGCCCTGTGTGTGGTTCATTTCACAGCACAGCTTCTCTTGGACACTAGAGGGCACCCCAGTTTTCTTTCGGACAGACTCCTCCCACATCATGGGATGGAGAAATAAGTGTGTCTGTTAAGAGCCATAAATAACTGGGTTCATGTCCAGTGTCTCTTACCCTCATAGTTTCTGAAGCTCTCTCTCCATGCTCCCTAAACCCTGCAGTAGCTGGCTTCAAACTCATAGTGATTCTGTTGCTCTCTCTCCCGAGTGTTCACATTATAGGCAGGAACCACTACATCCACTTTCTAGAATTTTTGTGAAATAAAAGGACTCTTTCTACCCCAACATACTGAACAGTAGCTCTTATATCGCTATGGGGAGAGAAAGAGAGAACAGAGCTGAGCCTGAGTCTGATACTGCAGTGACAGACGCCCAACTGGAATCTCTGGTCCTGAATGCAAGGTCCTAAAAGCCCTCTTTGGTGGCTGGACGAGGCAGAAGAGAAGCAGAAGCCAGCAAGCTAAGATCCCCAAGCTCCTGGACTCACCCGGCCTCCTCCAGGCTGGTGCTTGATATTTTCTGTAGAGCCAATCTTGGAGCGAACATTCTTCAGATCAGGGGCAGAGGCAGTGGTGGTCAGGCGGCTCAGCCTGGGAGCAGAGGAACTAGGCTTAGCTGAGGTGGGCTTCTTGTCCACAGAAACTGCCACAGAAAGCCGGGAAGGTACAGATGTGGGCTTGACTCGAGTGGAAGTCATCCCTCCTGGGGGTGCTGGCCCAGTGGGAGTGGTGTTTCTCTTCACAGAACTGGTAGAGGTGGTCTTTGAGCGACTCAAGTCAGCTGCAAAGAAGTGAGAAGTAGCAGGAGTGCATGGGAAAAGGGGAATCTTAGAGCTGGGGAGGAGGGCAGGCTCACGGGGCTCCGTCAGGCGTTAGGTAAACTGGGTATTACCTGGTGCAGACTTGGCAGTCATCCTTTTGACATCAGCGGGTTTTCCCTCTGTTTTAGCAGCTGCACAAACAAAGTAGTATACTTGACGAGATGACCTGCTGAGACTCATCATTCATTTGACAATTACAGAATGCCTACTTTGAGCTAGTGACTATGCTTGTTTCTGGGACATAGTACAAAAATTAAATAGCCACATGAAGACTGTGTGCTCACAGTAAACAAGGTCAGCACTGAATCTCGTTTTCATCAGTCTCAATAATGACTTATGCGAAGTAGCTTATCAAATACGCCTATGAAATTAAATTACCTGTCTCTTTTTTGCATGGTGGAGACTAAACCCAGGGTCTTGCACACACTGGAAGTGTTTTACCATGGGGCTGGACTCATGGACACAAGGTGATGGGATCTATGGAGTCACTAACAAAGGAGTAACTAACCCATCTGAGAACTCACAAGCATCACCTTTGCTCAAGATTTTTCTGATACACACAGCTGCTGAGCTCACTCAGTGGTGAGGGCTTGTTAAGCCCACGGCCTGCCTGGCTACCACTGTACAAGGTACCTAACACTGAGGGTTGTTGTATAAACAAATCACTATAATATCAGTGCTACAACCAGAAGCAAAGGGAAAGGCCTATTCTCTTCCCACTGGTTCCCATGGGAGGAAGACTATGCAATACTCACAGACGGGCCTCTTAGGCAAAGGTGTGGCAGGGCTTCTACTGCTTGGCCCAGTAGAAACAAGGGTTGAGGGAGATGTGGCTTTTGAGACAGTTGGGGTGGTTTTAGGTCCAGGTCTGAGGGCGGGGGTGGATGCAGGCTTGGAAGGTGAGGTCCGCTTTTCAGAAATCTTAGCCTCTGTAACTGGCTGGAAATGGGAAAGTGGAGGTAAGAGCTGCAGGTCAGTGATGGCTCCATAGGGTTTTATAAGCATGCCCAGAAAACAGAAGACACTATGGACTCTGCAGTGAGTAACTAGAAAAATATATGGTTCTAAGTCAAGTAATCCAGATAATCTGGGCAAGGTGTTTGATGCTTGTGATATCAGCACACTTTGGAAGGCTTAGGTAAGAAAGACTGTTATGATTTTGAGGCTAGCACAAGCTACAAAGTGAGTTCCAGAACAGACTTATCCACAGATAGAGACCACAAAACAAAAACGAAACAAGAAAGACCTCCAGAGCAAGTGGCCAGGATTAGAAGGATTAGAAGATGGGAGTCAGTCTCTATCAATCTATGGGAGTGTAACTGCAAAGGATGTTTCTTACCACAACCTATTTTTACTTGGTAAGATTTAATAAACATATGAACCAGAAGCTAAAAGTTATGTTTAGCCATTCTCTTGGTTAGCATTTACCCAGAGCAGTGGGACAGGACAGCATTCTTGCAGGTGAGTAGCTACCAGTCAAATCTGAGTGAGAGCCTGAGCTTGTAGCCTGAGTCTGGTTCCTAAGGCACAGTGTGTCCTTGGGAAGATCACTGGGTCCATGTACGCTTTACTTTTTTTTTGGGGGGGGGGGGGTTTGAGAAAGGGTTTTTCTCTGTAGCTTTGGAGCCTGTCCTGGAACTTGCTCTGTAGACCAGGCTGGCCTCGAACTCACAGAGATCCACCTGCCTCTGCCTCTCGAGTGCTGGGATTACAGGCGTGCGCCACCACTGCCCGGCCACTTTACTTCTTTATCTGAATAAAGATGAGAAAGGAGCACTGCTGCAGCCCAGTTTTGATGATGTGGTATCAGGGAATTAGAGCATGGGAAGACAGAAGAGAGATGACAAAGAGGGCCAGGTGTACATCAGGCACAGGACAACGTTCAAATGAGAGTCAGTTAAGCCAGTGTTAGAAATTAAGGATGGTGGGGAGGGGGAGGAAAGAGAAACCAAAAGACACAAAACAGGGCTACACAAACAAACTCTGTCTCAAAAACCAAACAAAAATAATAAAAAATAGAATTACAGGTTAGGATCCTATCAAATCAAGTCTAACTGCCTATGGAGAACCTCAAGGTCAGAATGAGGAACCTGCATCCTTTTCAGTTTGCTCTGAGATTTTACTATGATTTCTTTTAGATGTATGTATTTTAGGTGTATGAATGCTTTGTCTGAATGTACGTATGTGCACCATATGCATGCTTGATATCCATGGAAAGTGAGAAGAGGGTTTCAGACCCCTGGAACTGGAGGAACAGATGGTTATAAGCCACTTATGTTGGTGCTGAGAACTGAATTGAGGTTCTCTCAAAAGTAACAAGTGCTCTTAACCAATGAACCATTTCACCAGCCTCTGTGTGTGTGTGTGTGTGTGTGTGTGTGTGTGTGTGTGTGTGTGTGTGTGTGTGAGATATGTATGTGTAGGTACCTGCAGAGACCCAATGTGGATGCTTCGAACTGAACTTGGGTCTTCTGAAGAAGAGTGTGCACTCTTTAACCCCTGAGCCATCTCTCCAGACCCTGTTCAAGAAACGAGGACCAGGCAGAGCACAGTCAGACCTCTATTAGTCTGGCACCAGTCTGCTCTATATAGTGTGGTCCAGGCTTGTCAGAGCTACACAGTGAGTCTTTGCCACAAAACAAACCTTTTTTTTTTTTTTTTTGGTTTTTTCAAGATAGGGTTTCTTTTTGTAGCTTTGGAGCCTGTCCTGGAACTCCCTCTGTAGTCCAGGCTGGCCTCGAACTCACAGAGATCCGCCTGCCTCTGCCTCCCGAGTGCTGGGAATAAAGGCATGCACCACCACCGCCCAGCAAAACAAAACATTTTGAGGATCAAAGCAAACATTATAACTATGATCAAGAACAATCTAACAGAGTCTTATTATTTCTATCAGACCTCAAAAGTTGCTGGGATAGACTGCTCTTTTAGCCACAGTTAAATTGTTGGTTCCCATTTCGTTTTCTGAACAGGTTTTCCATTTTCCATTTACAGTATGCTTCCGTAAATCTACTACTTTAAGGGCAAAAATGGCCTAATTAGACTTTAGTGCATCACTCTCTTAAAATGTTTTAATCTGTCTTTATCTGAAAGACAAACAACAGGAACACTTATAATACTGGTCACTCTTTTAAGCTATGTAGCTCAAATTAGCCTGGAACTCATAACCTTCCCACCTCAACCTCCTGCACGCTGGGCTTGGTTAAACATCTTTAAGTCAGTTGCCTATAAACTGCTGCTGAAACACCACATACCAAAAAGCCATAACACAACAGTGTTGTAGGGGCCCAAACATCAGAAACGTGGTTAGACCTAGACTCAAACCTTGCCTCTGTCACTTACTGGCATGGACTTTATTTAGGAAGGCAACTTGACTGAGCTTAACTTCCAGAATTAAAAAATGAAGTTAACAATATTTATATTATGAATGGTTGAGAATATTCAAGGAATTAAATGTATCAAAAAACTAGTATATAGTCAGGCAGTGGTGGCCTTTAATCCCAGCACTTGGAGGGCGGAGGCAGGCTGATCTCTGTGAGTTCGAGGCCAGCCTGGTCTATAGTTTCAGGACAGCCAAGGCTACACTGAGAAACCCTGTATTGGAAAACCAAGAAAGAAAAGAAACTAGTCTAGTACACTTACACACTTTCCACATCCCTGCAGCCTCCTTTTCCTCGTCAGGAGCACTGTTCAGAAGCCTTAGTGAGGACCTACTGTCCAGGATGCCAGTCACCTTCCTTCTACCCTCTTAATCAAATCGTTTCCTAAAGATCCAGAACGGGAGCCAACCAGACAGATAATGTTCAGAAAGAAAGCCTATGAGACAACACCATTTCTAGTCTCTGACAGGATTTCTCAGCTTCTTAGCCAGCGTTCCAGTTTAAGACTACAATCCCTAGGGTGACTTTAAGTGGAACACTATCACCTGAACATGGGAACCCTTTCCCACCATGAACCTGAAGATAAAGAGGCTAAACTAAAGGCTCTCCTCAGACAGAACAAGAACTTAGGGAAGGCAGTAGCAGCTGCAGCCTTCACCCTCTCCTCTCCTCAGGAATATCTGAGAGCAGGGACAGCACTGAGAACTGGAAGGTGAACATCACAAGCAGTCCAGTGACAAGTGGTCTAAAGCTGATCCTGGACCCTGCTGAGCTCAGCTGGAAAGGTCAGCATGTTGCTAAGTAATTTGAAAACTTTATTCTAAAGGGTGATTAAAGAGAAAAGCAAATAATTGAATTGGAAATAAAAATTGTGACCCACCTCAAAGAATATCTGATTAGTCTGTGAAGTATAGGAAACTGATGAAAGTACATAACTAGGTGAAGAGTAAGGAACAGTTAAGAAGAAGGAAGAAGCTAAGCAGTGGTGGTGGTGCACACCTTTAATCCCAGCACCCAGGGGCGGAGGCAGGCAGATAGATCTCTGAGTTCTGAGTTGAAGCCAGCCTGGTCTACAGAGCAAGTTCTGGGACAGCCAGTGCTACACAGAGAAACCCTGTCTTGGGGGGGAAAAAAAAAAAAGAAAGAAAGAAAGAAAAAGAAAAGAATGAAAGTAGATGGAATATTGCTTCTGACCAGGTCAGACAAAGGTGAAAAGAATAAAAGGTTTTCAAGTGCTATGATCTCACCAATGGGCACCCAAACTGATGTTCAAAGCACCTATTTGCCTTCCCCTACCCTTTCTCAGGTCCACCAGTTCATCATCTGTAGCAACAAAGAGCCTGTGTATTGACCTGAAGCTCAGAGGGCATCTTTTCCTGGCACAGAGATGGGTGGCTACTCACCTTTGGTTTCAGGTCTCTTGCAGGTAGGGTGGAAGGCCTGGCAGCAGCAGTGGCAGCAGCAGGGCGTTTGGGTGGGGCAGCTGGCACTGAGCCTGAAGCGAGGCTCATGGGTTTTTTATTCAACCCACCAGAAGTGGTGGGAGCTGGTTGCTTAGGGAGAGAAGTGGGCTGTGTTTTGGCTTTCGATGTTGAAGTCTTGGCAGGTTGAGTGGTGGCCAAAGGCTTTAGGTTGATGGTTGTTTAATTTTTAATTTTTAATTTTTAAAGAACATCAAACACACAGACAAGAATAAAAACAAATTAAAATAAAGTATAAATTGCACAATTCAAAGTAAAATTATAAGCAATGAGGATTGATGCAACTGAAAATTAGCATTCCTTTCTTCTGAGCTCAGTAAAAAGCAAAGTGATACCAAGATGGAGATAGAAACTATAATTTTCTTCTTTATTCTTAGTTGAACCCAAGGTCCTAGGCATGCTAAGCACATGTTCTACTACTGAGCTACACCCTCAGGTCTGTGGAAATGCTTCTTAATCACAGGGACAAATTCCAGCAGTTTGGTTCCTAAACAATTTAATTTAATAATAGCTTTGTCATTAGTTAACATTTGGTGGCTGTAAGAATTCTATAAATAAATCCATCAGCAAGTGATTAAATCAATACTGACTGGATCTTACTTCATTTTTGGTTTTTTAAATAGAATCTAGCTATGTTACCCAGGATGGCATACAGCTCAGGATGCTCTAACCTCAGGCTTCCAAACTGCTAAGATTACAGGTACAGGCACCACACCCTGATTTCTTACCTATGTCTTGACAAGACAGCATAATTGTATCTAAAATGCAGCGCCGATGTGTTTATGAAGTATAAGAGGAAGTTTTGAACCTATTAACGATGTGGAAAACCTTCATTTCCTTTTCATGAACAGATTTCAGGTAAGTCTACAATTTGCTTTTTGTTGTTAGTAAGGGAAGTCATTTATACATTGACTATGGTGAGCATATCAAGACCCGGTCTGAAAGTCATGGGCACAGTAGCAGAGTGCTTGCCTAGGAAGCACAAGACTCTAGGGTCAACCTCCAGCACAGAAAACAAATATGTAATGAACATTTTACACAGATATACTATAAAAGTGCAAAGGCAAGAGATTTTAACATTTGGGATAGGCCATGTGAGAAAATAGGAATATACTTTCCAAGAACATCTAAATCTGAAGAAAGACAAGATAGCTCAGAAAAAAAGACACTGCATTTATGATTCAAGCAATCAGAGCAGGAGGTCCTGATTTTAAAAACTACAGAAAAGCATTACTACCACTCACTCGAGCACCTACCTTTGCTTTCTTTTCTGGGCTTGGTGGTAGCTCCTTGTTTGGTGGGGTAGTGATGTCATTTCCTGTCACACCCACAGCAGCCTTTCCTTCTTCTTCTTGCCTGGCTATTCCTAAAGAATGGAGAGTCAATGAGAATTATCCTAAGCAAATGTGTTTTTAAAACTATTTTAAACAAACATGGCTCAGCTGAGAGAGCCGTGACTCCATTCTGAGGAATCCCGAAGGGCGATGTCGTTGAGGATGGACACTGCCCTGCACTCTCCCTGCGATCACAGCAGTTCCAGGAGCACTTGTCCTGTGCTGAAGCAATCTAAGGAGGGTGCCTTGATGACTGGTGGAAGGAAACAGTCCTTAACGTTTGGTTTCCTTTCCCTTGACACCAACAAAGAGCTTCTGTCACCCAAACACCTACTCCCTGAGAACAAAGGGGACAAAAATCTCTTCTGCTATAGTCTATCCCTGGAATACAGGTTGCTGAGAGATGGGGCAAGAGCCAGCTCATTCAGTGTCTGGCCTTACTTCCTTTCCCTGTAGAGAACCACTTACAGAGAGTGTGAGATTAGGCTGCTCCAGTTCTAACGGTGACCTAGATTCCCAACAAGGCTGAGATCCACAGAAAATAAAGTCATAAGCCCAAGCCAACAAAACTCCTCTCCACAGAGGAGGTACTTCAGATGCCAATATGAACCTTGCCTAGAAGCACTATGAATGCGGAGGTTTTGTGACTGGTACAAAATCCAGAACTACAAAAACTATAATAACTAAAGAAAAGCAAAGTCATAAAATCCAAACGGCAATTGTCAACCAATGAAGATAATTGAGCCTCATCTCAAATACAAAGAGATTATATGAATAACTCCTGCAAATCAGGGACTCTTTTTTGTTACAGGATCTCCTGTAGCCAGGGTTGGCCTGGAAATCACTGCATATATGAAGATGATTCTGAATTTCCTGTCTCCAACTTCTGAGTGCTGGGATTACAGAATTGTACTGTTATATCAAGTTTAAGGGGTGCAAACCTAGGCTTTTAGGATGCTGGATAAGCATGCTACCAATTGAACTACATGCCCTGTGGCTTGCTTCTTTCTTTGAAGACAGGCTCTCATATAACAGACGCTGGTCTTGAACTCCTGATCCTCTTACCTCAATCTGACAAAAGATGTGATTACAGGCCTCAGCCATTACGCCTAGGCCCAGTTATCAGTAAGTCTTGTAAGGTTAACAACCCAAAAGAAAAAGTGTTGAAAGAATAAGAAAATAGGTCTTAGAAATGCTAATGTCTTTTGAAAACATGAAAAGGTGAGCCAGGCACAGTCGGACAATGCCTATAATTCTAATACTGGGGAGACAGTAGCAGTCAAGAGTTCAAGATCAGCTCTAGCTACATAGTGAGTTTGAGGCCAGCCTGGCTATATGAGATCCAGTCTCAAAAACCAAACGGGAAGGGTTGGAGATATCTCAAAGGTTAAGAGCACCGACCTTTCTTGCAGAGGACCTACATTTGATTCCCAGCACCCATGTTGTAGCATATAGATCTAGTTCTAGGGGATCCACAGGCACTGCATACACATAATAATACAGTGACACAGAGGCAGAAACACCCATGAAATAAAAATAAATCTTAAAGGAAGAAAGAAAAGACAAAAAGAGTTGAGAGTTCTTATCTTGGATCCTCTTTTCTTGCTATCATATGGACTATACGAATATCTCTCAAAATTTCTAAAACAGTTTAGAAATTCATTGCTTTGTACAGCTGCTCAGTAGTTGCTGTAAGTACTGGCATCTAGTACTAACAGCAATAGAAACAGAACAATAGAATAAACTACTGAACTTTGATTTCCACTTATGATCCGTGACCTACCCCCACTTTACTTTGATTTTCTGCAGTGAACTTATGACTCGAACATTCTAGGCAAACACATGACTGCTGAGCTCTATTCTGAACACCTAACCCCACTTTAAAATACAGTGTCCTAGGGCTGTGGAGAGAGCTCAGTAGGTAAAGCAGGTCCATGGAGACCTGTGTTTGATCCCTACAATCCATGGGGGGAAATGCCTGCTTGTAATTCCAGTGCTAGAGAAGTAGAAACTGGCCAGGCAGTCTAGCCCAATGGTGAGCTTCAGGGCAACTAGAGACCTTGTCTCAAAGGAGGTGGATGGTGTTCCTGAGGATGGCACCTAAGGTTGTTCTCAGGCCTCCACATAAATATGTAATATGCACCTGCACACACACCAACACATGGGCATAAAAGGTGTCAGATTTATTTCTTATTCATATTTTAAGCCTCATATCAGGTAATACTAGAGTTTTTGCTCTGTTAATCAAATGTGGCTTAAAAACTCATTAGGAGGATAGTCTATAATATTTATGCCTTTTTATCTACTGTTGTTCTTCCATTGTTGAAATTCCAAATCCAGAGCCTCCTTCTGTTACATCTCATCTCACCTTTTGGGAGATTTTCTGTTAGCTGTTTCCAAGGGTCTGTCCACCAGATACAAACGCTCTTATCTGTCCTTGAAATAAACTCAAAGAATCTCTGTCTCTTCTATTCCTGACAGCTCTGCCATCACTGTTGGCCATTGTCACTGATTTCCTGTTAGCCCTGAGAAAATACCTGCTCCTGCATTGCATGTGCGCTGGTTTGTCAGAAACAAACACGCTGTCATTCATTCACTGAAAGAGTACTCAGTCCCTTTCTGCTGCTTTCAAGATCTTTATCTTTTGTTTCTAAAAGTTCCTGTTAACCTGAAAACAGGAGTTTAGCTATGAAATGTTTGAACATTTTTTCACATGTTTGGAATTATCAGTTCAGTTTGTTTGTTTTGTTTTTCAAGACAGGGCTTCTTTGTGTAACAGTCTTGGCTGTCCTGGAACTAGCTTTGTAGACCAGGCTGGCCTCAAACTGAACTCAAGAGATCTACCTGCCTCTCGAGTGCTGGGATAAAAAGGCATGTGCCACCACACCTGGCTTAGTTTCTTGAATTTTTATGTTACTATCTTTTGCCTAATTTGGTACATTTGATGATTAATTTCTTGGAACAGAGGGTAGTAGCAACCAATGCCCAGGTTTTTTCATTAGTTTCCCTTGTCATTTGGAGAATCTGCTATTTTTTTTCCAGTCTATTTTTCACTATTATTCAAATGATTAAACTGAGTAATTTTTACTCATTTGCCAAATTCACTGATACCCCTTAAGGATGAAACCAGGGCAAGTGCTCTACCACTGAGATAGATATATAGATATAGATAGATATCTCTGATTGTACCACATTTTTATTGTTTTAGATTTTTTTAAAGACTTATTTATTTTGTGTGTATGAGTGTTTTCTCTCCATGTACATCTGCACACCAGAAAAGGACATCTGATCCCATGGGGCTACACTACAGATGGTTGTGAGCCACCATGTGGGTGCTGGGAATTGAACCCAGGATCTCTGGAAGAGCAGCCAGTGCTCTTATGCTGCCTCTGGGTATAGAGGACTGGCAGATAAGCAGCTTATACATATTCACAATGCCATTACTTGGTGATGGCAGGGGATGGGTGGGCATCCCTGCAACTGCTGCCATTGTGGATGGGTAAGGTCAACAGCTGCTTCTGCTGAGTATGGAGCAGACAATGTGTCATAAGCTCTCCCAACACAGGTGGATTGCCCAATGCTGGGTATATGCAGGAAAACAGGACTTCACTAGGCTTTTTTTCTTATCAAAAACAAACAAACAAACAACAACAAAAAAACCTCACCCAATTTATTTTTTGAGTATATGGCAGGGGGTACCAAGGTGTACATGTAGAGGTCAAGGACAATTTTAGGTGTCTGTTCTCTGCCTTCATACTAGAAGAGTGAAACCCAGGTGTGCTGAGGCTTTACTTACTGAACAGTCTCATCAGCTCTTTCTAGTCCTTCTTCAAGACAGACTGGACCGTCTCTTTTCATTTTCTTCTTCTTCTCCTCCTTTTTCTTCTTACTACTGCTACTACTGTTATTATTATTGCCTACTTGCTAGAATTCTAGTTGCAGGCCTCTCCAGTGGGTACAGCAGAAATAAAGAAACATGACTGGGGCCGGGCGGTGGTGGCGCACGCCTTTAATCCCAGCACTCGGGAGGCAGAGCCGGGTGGATCACTGAGTTCGAGGCCAGCCTGGGCTACCAAGTAAGTCCCTGGAAAGGCGCAAAGCTACACAGAGAAACCCTGTCTCGAAAAATTAAAAAAAGAAAGAAAGAAAGAGAGAGGAGAGAGAGAGAGAGAGAAAGAGAGAAACAAACAAACAAACATGACTGGGAACCCACTGCACTATTCCATAGGTCCAGAGATTCACAAACTTTCAGGTTCTTTTATAGAACCATTAAACCACAAAGCTATGCCTGGAATATATATATAGTTTTGTTTATAAAAGAGGAGCAGGAAAAGATGACTCAATATAATCTTATCTTGATAGGAGGTTTAGTAATGTTGAATATTTTAGCTTATATGATTCACAAAGTTTTCAGCCACTGCCCACCAAGCCCTTGACTAGGTGGTTTAGTTGCTTCAAGACAATGACAATTTCTAGTGCCCAGACAGTGACTGACAAATGGTACGCATGTTAATCAACTACTCTTTATAGCTTAGTGTCAGGATTCAGACATTTATAGGTGAATGACTTAGTGAATTTGTCAGTCACTCAGAATGGTTTTCCTGCCAGAACTATTAGTATGAACTAGAATGAACCTGTTCTAAAACTAACAAATCCTTACAAGTCATTATCCAGCCAGGCTTGGAAGAGGATTGCAGTCAGTGTCACAGACTGAATTCAATAGTTTTGGTAATTTACAAAGCCATTTTTGTAATGCCTAGTGTTATGAGCCTGGAACTTAATCCCTACTACCAAAAGGGGGTGAAAAAAGAAGGAAAGGAAGGAAGGAAGGAAGGAAGGAAGGAAGGAAGGAAGGAAGGAAGGAAGGAAGGAAGGAAGGAAGGAAAAGGAGGAGGAAACAATTAAAAGAAACAAAATCCAGTTTTTACTCACTACTGACTAGAAGGTGCAGAGCACTAACTCTCCATGACCATCACAGGTTTCTGGGGATGGAAGGAAAGAGGAGAGGATCGTATCCAAGAGGACTTTGTAAGTCCTGCTACTGCTAGAAGTTTGCACAAGCCCAGGGTACCTGGGTTCTTATAATCCTGCACCAAAACAAGCTCTTCAGTCCCGTTAAAAGAAAGAAAAAAACCCTGCTAGTGCCCCGAGATGGCTCCTCAGCAAAGCGCTTACTACACAAGACTGACAAACCTAGAATTCAATCTCAGAACTCATGTAAAGATAGGAAGGAAAGACGATTCTGCCCGAAAGTCATGGTACATGCCCACTCCAATTATAAATTTAAAACATTTCATGAAAACATAGTCAAGAGAATATTGAGAATGGGTCCTAGAAAAGTGCTTAAACAAAAACATGTGTTTTAAGTCCCTATTAACACACTTGTGAGTCATGGTCCTTTGTGGTCCGACTTGACCCAGGGAAAAAGGAGCGTTTTCGGACCACCAGCAATGCCAGCAGTGGGGGTGGAGGGCAGGAAAGAAAAGGCAGTGAGAGAACACGGAAGGCAGCACTCAGCGCTCGCCGCCGGGTCACAAGTCTCTCCTCTCCCCAATGTCCTTTCATCTCCTTCTTCCCACAAATCATCAAAACATATGCACAAAGAGAAAACTAGAAGCAGGGTACGGTCAAACATGAAAGACAGGGGGAGAATATTAAACAGCCAGGTATAAATGGCTCCTTTTCAACTTAAACAAAACATCCTCCAAAGCAGAAGGGAAAACAGCTTCCACCCAAACTGTGCAACTTAAAAGAGGTTTGTACTGATAAACCCACTGTGAAGCTGAACAAAGTGACAGATTTTTTTCAAGCAAGTAAATCAATCAGTGGCAGTGGGATGGTCTGGGCTCAAGAATTATTTGGTTCAAACCAATGGGATCAGAGGGGTGGGGAGATGGGGGATGGGATGGGGATGGGATAGGGAGGGTGGCATGAGGTTAAGCAGCTCTAGTTTTGAATGCCCACCACTCCTGCCCCCACCCATCGCCAACCCAGTCAGCGCACACCCACAGTCAGGCATTTGTCTTGACCCAGCCAGATTCACTTTGTTCTCTTAAGCCTCACTCCCTGCAAGCTTCCGACAAGGGAATGAAGCTTTCCCCCTGGCAGTCCTGGACCAGGAGGAACAAGCTGCTGATGCTGCGTCCGTAACCTATTGCTTTGGCTCTTTCCTCACTGTCTGCTGGTTCCCAGAGGAGGCAAAATTTAGAAACATACCATCACGTGGGGTCTCTTCACACAGCAACAACGGAGTGTTCTGGTTTGCAGTGACCTCAATTTCATTCTTTCCTGCCAGAGCTGTCTGTCCTGGCTGTTTCTCACCTCCCTGGCAGATGAAGGGACAGGAATCACTTCTTGTCTCACTAGTATCTTCCTGTCCCCTTTCCTTGCTACTTCCTTCAGGAATCTGTCCCAGCTTACTGTGGAGATATAGCCCAGCAGTGTCCAGTTCCTTCTTCCCAGAGCTGCTGTTGTCTTTGCTGAGGTGGACCAGTTCTCTCTTCTTGGCCACTGGTTCCTCGAAGATTAAAGGAGCAGGTACCTCTGAAGCAGGCAGGCTGGGCAATTCCTCAGCACTCTGCAATCTGCAGCTAGCTGACTGTTCCTCAGCCACTGTCATGGAGCGCCTCATGGCAGGCACTCCCAGTTTCCTGGGCACAGGGCTTGGTACTGGGCTACTGATGGGAGGCAACAGGCCAGAAGGAAGCTTCTCTCGGGCAGGCAGCTCAGGGTACTTATCAGCAAGGTTCACAGCTGGGGGCACTGAGAGGTGGTAACACTCAGACAGGGCTCTGCGCATAGCCTTTTTCTGCTGGGGGGCTTGGTCAAGCACAGGCCCCTCCTCGGTCGAAATCAATTTCTCCAACTCTTTATTCTGGCCTGGGCTGTAAAAGCCTGCACTGAAATTGTCCTGAGTGAATTCCACCATAGTGACTGGTGGACTGGTGGTGGGTAACTGCTCCACAGTGGGGGCTGGGTGGGTGACAGCTACCAGTACTGGGGACTGATTGTCAGGCTGCTCGGAGTCACCCTTCATCACCCCAATCACTGGACAGCTGGAGATAAAGCCATTCTCTCTTCCTGGAATTGTAGCCCTTGAGACCCGAGGGCTCTGAGCTACTGAGTGAAAGTTGGGGTTCCAAGCGCTGGTTTCCTGCTCCTTACCATATTGAGCAATGGTGTCAGCAGCCCCAGGAAAATTCAGATCTGGCTGTCTATTGGTATCTAGTCCATTCTTCCCTGCCACCTTCCCCTCAACTACAGTGGCTTTGTCTTGCCCCTCTGTCAGTCCCAGGTGGAACTCAGCTGTCTTCTGGTGTACTAAGTTCCCCTCTGAGGGATGGCAGGTTTCTGAAATCACATACCTGCTCTCAAGGTGACCGGAGGTTGCTTGATACGCCTTGTTAGGCTCTTCGATGTTGAGTTCTTTGTCTAGCTTCCCCTCAAAAAAGCAGAGCTTATTATTCTGCTCCAGGAAGCTGGTATTCTTCACAAGCCCGTCTTTCAGCTGCCCATCCATGCTGACATTCAGCCCGATTTCATTCAGTTTACCCTCTGTCCTCTGCCATTCAAATCCAGTCTGGCTGATTTCTTTTGGGGAGTCCATTCCGCACTCGAGAGGCTTGCCTTTGGAGAGCTGGTCGTACGCGGCAGTGAGAGAGGCTGGCTGCTTGTCTGGAAGCGACATCGTCTCTCCCACTGCTCCCCCACTCACTCTTGGAGCTCTCACACCACCCACGCTCACACCGAGCTTGCAGTGACATCACAGCAAGGCCCCGGGACTCATGGTAAGCTCCGTCTTCTCCCAGTCCCCCTCTCCTCAAGCAGTTGGGTGCTAAATATATTTACCAGATGTGAGAAGGAAGAATGAACAAAAGAAAGAGAACGCGAGGCCACTGGTTGTTAATCTGTAAATGTAATTTCCTGCTGGCTAGCACTATGTTTAGCCCTATAATTTAAAATACAGTATGGTGCCAATTCAGGCACCAAGGACAGGAATTATTTCAGCTTTCACTGATATAGATACATGTGTACCCACACATCCACATAATTGATTCTATGCCTAGCCTGCTAAATCCACCCACTCAAAAAACTGTTTTAAAAATAAGCAAGGCTCATTTGCCAATCCTCAGCTATAAGCCCTGAATAATGATTCCAGGAAATTGCTCAAATTTGCACTTAAAGAAAACACCTTAATGTAAAATTAAGACAGGCATTGACTCCTTAGAGGAATGGTGGGTGGGTTCTGCTGTCACAGCAGCCGATCAAATTCTTTCAAAAACTCACTTGTGAGTATATGACTTTCCTCTTAGCTGACTGGCCCATTCCCATTCTTGGGAGCTTTCCCTTCATTCTCTATTTATTTAATGTGTGTGCATTCACCATAGAAAGCAAAGGTTAACTTCCACGAGTTAGTTCCGTTCAGCCATGTTGGCTCCAGGGATCAAATTCAGGTTATAAGGCCTTTTCACAACTGAGCCATCTTGCCAGCGCAACTGCCTCTATTTCTGTTTCTTTATAAAATTCAAAACCTAACTTGAGTAGGCTTTCCAAAGACCCATGAGTTCTACTGCTATCTGTACTGGGAGTTTAATGAAGGGCTTAAAGCCATCAGTACGCTAGGCTTGATTGTGCACAATTTTAATCCTAGTACTGAGGAGGCAGATGCAAGTCAATCAGTGGGAATTTAGGGCCGCCTGGGCTACAATAGTGAGACTCTCTCTCAAAGACATCGGTGCACAGGGCTTTTGGACATGTATTCTAGTAATAAAACACGTAAGTCCAATTGCATATCACACTTGTGCTTTTTTTATTCTTGTTTCTGCTTCTTCTTGGTTCCTTGCCTGAGCTGGGTGCTCCCTCCTGCACCAGCTCTGCTCTTTCCAGGACTGACTGGGCAAACACATTTAACAACAGCTCTTCTTTCCATCTCTAGACTCAGGGACAAATCTGTGGCTTGGAGATTTTCCTACCCATTAGAACCCACTGCCCCCATTTAGTGCAGGCACAATCCCTTGCTTCCTTTTGTAGTTTACAAATCATACATTTAGGACTGAGTGACCATACAACAAAATTCCTAGACTGCGAGACCACCTTATACTATAAGACTGCTGTATAGTGCACTGCTTGGAACAAAGCTGATTTTGTTGTCCGGCTTGTCCTAATACACCATCCTGTGAAAGAGTCTACCAGAATCCTAAAGAAGGACTTTTTCTTCTAAGAGTATAACTGGTGGCATATATATCCCTGTAGTTCTAAGGACTCAGGTGGCTGAGTTGGGAGGCTGGCCTAGGAAATGTACTCTGCCTTAATTCAAAAGAAAGAAAAACAAAAGACCCATTCTATCTTTGGTTTGAATACAAACATGTGGGATGTACAACATTTCTAAAATCCCTATACATCTCTTATATGCAAGTTTGGTACTTTGGTCAGTATGTCCAATAGCCCTTTTGCCTCATGACAGTGAGGAAGCAGCATGGCTAAACACAGTGGCCATGAGTTGGCTATCAAATGCCTACAGAAAAAAGTGGCATGGAAATTTGCTCCTGAGAGTCCAATTATTTTTACTTTTATCCAGTTAGACGACAACATAACAACCATCATGCATTTAAGATCTAATTTCAATGCCATTTAAGACCTCATGTCAATGTTTGATAAAGAGAAAACGGGGGAAAAAGCTAACTTTCAAAATCTAACTGCCTGAAAGAAAACATCTCATTTGCTGAATCCTTTCCAAAACATTCTATAAAAACAGTACTGCAAGGACACTGAAATGTGTACATAGGATGCTTGAACAGCTCCTATAACCTGTTCCCTTCATTTTACAGAAAGAGTGCCCCCCCCATACACAAAAAAATGTTCTGCCCACAATCAAAAGGTGAAAATATAATGGAAAAGCTCAGGTCTCATTTCTGACCACCTGTCTTCCTATACCACTGAATAACAGTTCATCTTATTTATTTACTGGATGACACACTCTTTGAAAAAGTCCCTTCAACTCTGGTGCTGGTTTCAAACAGGGGGTCTTGCATTTGCCAGGCAAATGTTCCTCCACTTAGACAAATCCCCAGCCCAATTCTTTTAAAAAGATAAAAATATTTGTGCATAGATACATATGAGTATGTCTGGAGGCCAGAGGACAATCTTGAGTATTCTTTTGAGGAATACCATCTACCTCTTTTGAGATGGGCTCTCACTGGATGGAAGGTCAGCAATTAGGTTAGACTGGCTAAACTCCAAGGTCCTCCTGTTTCTACCTCCCTAGCACTGAAATTACAGGTTTACCCCCACCTTGCTCATCTTCCTTTCACAGGTTCTGGGGATCAAATTCAGGCCTTCATGCATACAAGGCAAACACTTCCTGAGTGAGCTATCTCCCTAGTTCTTCCTTTTCAAGTTTATTATTTATTTATACACTCCCCCCCAACCCCCGCAATTTAGACAAGATCTTACTACACAGCCCTGGCTGGTCGGCAACTTGCTATATAGGCCATGTTGGCCTAGAACTCATAGAATTGGCCTGCTTCTACCTTCTGAACGTTAGGATTAAAAATGTGAGCCACCATACCTGGCTAACTTATTTACTTTTGAAACAGGGTATTACTGCACAGCCTATATTGGCTTGTAATTCAGTATCTTCCTGCTTCAAGCCTTCCAAGTGCTAGGGTTATCCATATTCACCATCATTCTCAGACCAGATATGGCTCTCCATTTTAATGTTTCCTTAATTAGCAAAGAAAAATAGTTTAGGGGCTGGAGAGATGGCTCAGAGGTTAAGATAAGAGCATTGGCTGATCTTCCAGAGGACCTGGGTTCAATTTCCAGCACCCACGTTGGCAGTTCACAACTGTCTCTAACTCCAGATTCAGGGGATCTCCCATACTCACACAAACAAACATGTAGGCAAAACTCCAATGCACACAAAATAATAATAATTAAAAAAATAGTTTAGTATTTATTTGAGACAGGGACTCATGAGCATAAGACGGCCTCAAACATACTAGTCCTTCAGAATTTCACAAAATTCTTCTCCTTCCTGAAGATTTATGAACTACAGGGTAATCCTCTATTTATAAGCATTTCCTGAGAGCGCCTTACGAGGGAAGATGAGTTGTCACATCTGCCACGTGGGTGACCAACACAGAGGTAGATGAACAATAAAACAGTAGATTATAAAAGTGCTATGGAGGCAGGAAAGACAGATCTCTTTGACTTCAGAGCCAGCTTAGTCCACATAGTGAGTTCCAGGACAGTCAGGGCTCTGTGGTGAGACTGTCTCAAAACAATAAGTAAAGTTAGTGGGAGGGTAGGTGGGCAGCAATGTTTCTGTATCATTTGAGCTGACCTTCTCTATCATTAAAGTAGCCTGCAATTACTCTCAAAAGCTGGCACACTTTTTTCTTTATTCAGCACTGGAATTTGAATCCGGGGCCTCAAACCCAGGGCTGTATTTATTACTGAGCCCCAGCCCCACTTCAAGAACTAGTGATGTGGAATGTCATTTGGGCATATGGTTTGAGGTTCACTTTATTCAGGTTAAATCTGATAAAAGTACATGGATTTTTGTGTCTGGTCACAAGGTGGTTTCTAAGACTCTTTGGTCAGATATACAATGTCATGGCAATCCTCCAAGGGAGTGGGTACAGCCAGATGTACTGGCAGATGTTTGGTTTTTGTGCCTGGAGTTGATATTTAACCTGTTCAGGGCCTTGGATTTTTGTATGCTCCATGGTTGGTTTCTCTGAATTCTCATTAGTTACCAAGGCAACACTATATTCCAGATTGACCAACTGTTCTGTTATTGTCTCCAGGAAACCATCCTAATAAATTATCATTACAATGAAAGTTAGTAATTGAAGCAGCCTTCAATTACTCTCAATAGTTGGCACATTTTTTTCTTTTTTCATTATCATGACCAATAGTATTCCTTACTAATATAAGCCAAAGGTTAAAGTTATAATCTGTTCTTTCTTGGATATAATAATAGTTACACATATCTATATTCAAAACCATATTTTACTGAATTTTAGGAACATATCTCAGTACATGTTCAACTCAAGAACATTATGATTCTCCCTGATTAACATTTAAAAGTTGGGAAGTGAACAGACAGAATGAAAAAACCGAAATTAGTAATCTGATTTATGTAAACTCAAAGCTCTAAAAATGAAGTAAAAGAAAACTCTACCAAGAAGGACAATGCTCTTCTTTTAGGCAAAGTTCTGACCTTCTCATGGCCTCTACCAAAGGAAAAGAAAATGACCCAAACTAAATCCAGACAGAAACACAAGCCTATCCACCAATAGTTCCAGGGTAATTTAAGATCTTCTGTCTATGGAGGCACGTAGGACTCCTGAGAGCCTTTAGGAATTTATCTTCTTTCCCCCTAATCTCTACTTAAAAGGTTTTAGCGATTTCACTGGTTCCCCAATGACTTCTCTGCCAATCACACCACAGCATTTACCACTTCCTCAAATACACCATGCAACTGCATGCCACTATGCCATCACTCAGTTCCTCAAATGCTTTGCTCAGCAAAGTCTTGACAACACTTCCTGACCCATTCAGACCCCAGAACTCTGGGACTCAGGGCCTTTTTCTTCTTCATTCCTATGGTGAATGGCTCATGTTTCTCACTAGTCTGTTATCTTTCTATTCTGGAATTCCTTGAAGAATGCAGGATATACGTTACTGTCTACTTTTTTGTTTGTTTGGTTTTAGCTTTTTAGATGGGATTCCTCTGTTTAACAGTCCTGGCTGTTCTGGAACTTGATTTATAGATATGGCTAGCCTTGAACTCACAGAGATCAGCTTGCCTCTGTGCACCACCACAATGGACTCTTACCTACTTTTAGAACATGGTAATAACCATATTTTGTATCTACTGAATGAATACATGAAATACCAACATGCCCAAAATCATACTGTATGTTCACTATTTGGAAAGCAGCAGGCATTAACTTGTGTGTAAACCTATACAAATAACCACCATTGCTAAACAGTTCGAAGAGCAACACTTCAAATTTGCTCATAGATGAGATTATCTGTCTTCAGTGGATATGTCACGGAAAAATAGAAAGTCCCATTTACTGTTTATCTTCATATTTTAATGAAGTGAGTATGTATCTACAACAGTGAAATTCAGTTTATTTTTACCATGTTTCTTGAATCGCCTAATGCTCTATCAGTCAGAGAGTAAAGTGAAAGGTGAGAGAATGTGAAGGACTTAAGCAGGGTGGCTCAGTGATGAAGTGCTTATGTAGCATAGGTGTGGCTCAGGCTTCTAGCCTCAATATGGCAAAGAAAAAAAAAAAAACTAGTATCCTTTGGAAGGAGAGATATAATATGAAACTTTTATTTCTGTGTTGGAGTAATTGCATGTGAGGCTGTGTGTTCGACCCCTACCTCACATTTATCCATACATCAGGCAATGCAAGATAACTAACATCCAAAAACATATTTAGATGTTTTCTTTCAAACAAGGTGATAGCAGCAGCCAAGGGGGATTGTTTTGAGGGTTAATTTGAAAAATAAAGAGAGTTTACAACAGTGCTGGGCAAAGCAAATTTTAATAAATGGTAGTTATTTTCAGCTGTGTGACACAGAATCCCAGTAAATTCCACTAATATGCTCAAAAAAAAAAAAAAAAAAAAAGCAAGCCAATCTGGGCAGAGTGGTCAAAGCCTCTGGCACTGGGAAGGAGGAGGAGGAAGGAAGGTATCAAGGTTAAGGCCGTCTGGGCTGCAAGGAGACTGTCAAGGGAAGCAAACACCTGGCAGCAAGAAGGTGAGTTGAGGACAGAACAAAGAAAGGCGTATCACAAAGGGCATCCTTTTAAGAAAAGATTATAAAATGGGTGTTTCTCTAGTTGTGAAATAGTAGCAACTCCTAAGATTGCACATGCTTGTTTTTTTTTTTTTTTAAACTGCTGAGCATATTTTATTTATGTATAAGGGCCTTGAAACTGTTAGAATTCTGGGTTTATAAATTACTTCAAGTTTCACACCAAGACAATTTCCTACCATAAACTGACATTCCCAGCTGCTGGCAAAGAGTTGATGAGCTCCAGCAAACTGAAGTAAAAGAAGCGAAGTCAGATAAAAAGGAAGCATGGAAAGGAAGGGTCTATCTATAGGGGTCCCCAAGTGTACCGTCATTTAGCTCTACTTGGTTTCCAGGGAAACAGCTAATGAGAAGTATATACTGTAACCCCACATTTAACACCCTCCCTTCCAAACTTGTGCTTCCCTTTACAAAAAATGGGTGGTGGTGCGATTAAGACCTGTTTTGACGAATTGAGATCAGGAATCCTCATGTATGTCCATAAATCTTTCCTGCCTAGAACAATATTCATCATACATAAAGAAACGTTTTGCTAAAGTTTTCCCGAATTTGAAGGTGGCATGAAAATGTAAAAGAGAGAAAACATGATGCTAGAAGAAATTTACTTTCATTTCCAAAAAGGCTAAGGTTAACAGAAGGTAATTTATTCTAAAATTAAAATACATGTAAAACTCTACACTAAATACAAAGAAGAAACATCAGTAAATCAAAGATAAACTTAGCATGGAAAACACTGGACAGAGTCAAAGGCTTAGAATTTAATCCTAAACTAAATTAAAGAAAAAAATATGCTAGGCAGGGTATGCCTTTAACTAAGGCCAGCAAACAAGAGAGGCAGTCAGATCTCTGAGTTCCAGGTCAGCCAGGGCTACACAGGGAGACTCAAAATAAGCAAACAAAAACAAAGAAAATTATATGGTCATTAACTGTCATCCAACTTTTTATTGGGAAGTATCTACAATTTGTATGAAATTCTCCTGAGGAAAGAATGAGTAATATTTCAGATTCAAGCAGACTTGGGTTCAGAATTTAGCTCTTCTATACTCCTGTATAATCTTGAGAGTCTCCTATAAAATATACAGTATCTTTATGTATATGTGTGTGAGAGAGAGAGAAACAGAGACAGACAGACACATGTCTTCTTCCTATGGGTAACCAGATAGATAAAATTCACTCACCAATATATGGTAAGCATGCGTTTTATTTATTGTATTTGTATACAAATGCATACTACAGCATTTATGTGGAGGTCAGGACAACCTACAGGCAGAATCAGTTCTGTATTACCATGACAGATTCAGGTCATCTATCTCAGCAGCAAGCACCTTTATCTGCTGAGCCATTATGCCACACACACTATTATTTTTTATTAATGCCACTAATATCAACACTGACCAAAGATTGAAATCCATGTGTAAAACCATTTGACAAGACAAATGGAGCCAAAACAGGTGAGAATCAACAATCTGGAAGATAGCAGTTAGCATGAATGACTCAAGTGAAGAGCAATGGTAAATTGCTCTAAGGCCATGTCGACCAGCTATGAATAAAACATCATCAGATCAGAGATAAGGCATGGTGGTATGTGCCTGTGATCCCAGCACTGGGGAGACAGAGGCCATCTAGTCAGAGAGTTTCAGGTCTCCCAGTGTTGGGAGCAGGAAGAGACTTTTGCCCACAGATCACCAGAGAAAGCAGTAATGTTTCTCTGCCCTTTAAGGACATATAATCTGTTTGTCCAACCAGAAAGCTGGGAATTGGAAGTGATAAACAGCTTGGTGATCTGCATTATCTGTCAGGCCAGGCCATATCAAGCTCTCACAACCAGGACCAGAGATGGATAGTAATATAAATGACCATTACCTGTATCATCAGGGGCTTCCCCCAAGCTCCTACAACCAGGATCAGAGATAGATGATGATCAAATGACCCTATACTGTATGACCATAACTAGGCCAGATCCTTCCTTAAGCTTAAGCTAATACAGGTAACCTATCCCTAGAACCCATATTCTTGGAAGAAATGGCACATACTTTGAAATGAGTTTTGATGTAACTATGAACCAGGTAATGTATTATACTAGGAAACTTTTTCTCCACATTGTACTATGTCTAAGTATGCTGGCATTAAACAGCTCTGACTAAGTCACACTGAACCGAGTTTGCATTCTCACCTCTTTCCAGCTTGTTTCCCTGCCTGACAGTCGCAGACACCCCATTCCCACCAATCCCAGGACTGCTGTAGTAAGACTCTGCCTTAAAAACGAGTGTGACTACATATGTATGCATTGAGCTGCAAAGCTCTGTTGAAAATCTGAGAAGTTTAAACAGAAAGGTTTGTGTGAGTTAAGCATGTCACATCTGTTTATATAATATCATGAAATATGCATATCATTATTCTTTTTTTAAGATTTATTTATTTTATGTGTATGGTGTTCTATCTGCATGTATGTCTGCATGCCAGAAGAGGGCATCAGATCCCATTATAGATGGCTGTGAGCCACAATGTAGTTTTTGGGTATTGAACTCAGGACCTCAGGAAGAGCTGCCAAATGCTCTCAATTGCTGAGCCATCTCTCCAGCCCCGCATGCCACTATTTAAGCATAACTTCGTTGGAAAATGTCTAAAGGGAAAAACTGAAATTGTTTAATGGATAGAAAAAGACAATTTTAATGCTTATTCCTTTGTATCTTGTCAATGTGTTAATCAATTAAAAATTAATTAACTTTAGGGAATTACAGAGATGAGTACACTCATAACGTAAAATAGTAAATATGGAAAAAAAATAAGGAAAATTTCTTGACTTTTTTTTGACAGGATCTTATGTTTCCCAGACTGGCCTTGAACTCCTGATCCTCCTACCTTCATCTCCCAAATGCTGGAATTGCAGGTGTGATCTAGGGTGCCCAGCTCAGGATAAAAACTTTTTTTTTTCCTTTAAGATTTTATTAAACTTTATTCTTTGTGCACTAGTGTGAAGGTGTCCATCCCCTGGAACTAGAGTTACCGACAGTTGTGACCTGCCATGTGACTACTGGGAATTGAATCCAAGTCCTCTGGAAAAGCAGCCAGTGCTCTTAACTGCTGAGCCATCTCTCCAGCCCCTTTTAGATAAGTACTCCAATCCAGGTGCTTATTGATGCACAACACAAACTTTCGCCACAAGGACAGGTCCACACCGTGCAGAACACAACCTCATGATGAAACTTTCGCAAAAGTCTAACTAGCTACTTGGCACAGGCAACTGGTGTTTTTGTTGTTGTTTTTAAATTTCTCGTTAGTAGCTGGATCATGCAAACTGGTTAAGAAAGCCCTGTTTGTTGGCTGCAAAAATCTTGGAAAGCAAGGAATTATTTTTAAAGTTAGATTCAGGAAACCCATGACTAAATGTGTCTGGGGGAGGGGGACAATGCAAGCACACATGATTAATCTCTAAATCTTAAGAAGAAAATTCATCTTAATCTCACTCCAATTACTTATTAAAGTCCCAAAGGGCAAAATTGGGAGGAATTTTACCATCATAGGTGAAGTTTATGAGCAGTTTGGTGAACATAGGCTATGCCTCAAACTCTAATCCATACGCAAACTACTGACCAATGGTAGTTACAGCAACAAAACTTGTCAAACCAGTCTCTCCTACCTGGTACCCTGAGAGATCATTTCCCACTACTAGAAACATGAAGTCTGTGCCAACCAATGCTAGGGCTACTAGTATAAAGGCATACCATTTTCATTTGAACTGAAAGCAATTTGGATATTTACTCCCACTAACTAGAGCTATTTACATACTAAAAATAAAAGAAAAACAACAACAAAGCCAAGTTTCCTAATTTTATTTGGTGTAAATATTTACACCAAATAATGATTGCTGCTTTGCCTAACCTTTACACACAGGATATACAATGTAAGAAAAAGAGGGTGCAATGCTCTCAAGACATAGGGCTGCACTAAACTAAAAAGGCATGCAACCAAGTCGCCAGTCCCTCAAGCTGAACACAGGGCATGCGCTGGCTGAGAAAAACATGTAAGTAGCAGTTACAGGGTTCCATGCCAACAAACCAATGATCTACAGGATGATTAGAGTCACAATGGAACCCAGGCACAGGCTGTTTGCTTTTTGATGCTGATTAAAAAGCCAAAGCACACACGTTTCCCCATGGCAGGGTCATACCACTGGACTTGAGCAGCTTGGGTTTTTCTCTGTCCTGGCTTGCAGACTTTGGCAAATGTGGGGTGGATCCTCGAGACTTCGTAGGTCTCATGTAGCCTTTCATTGGCTCTGCCATTCTGCTTTTGTCTTCCTTCTTCCTTTCACTCAGCACCGTCAGTTCAGATATCCCCAGCATCTTCTGAGGAGCTTCGATCCCATTACCTTTCAACTGTGGGACTTGGGGGTCCTTGTAAGCAGCCACCACTAATTTACCTTCTCCCTCAACACTGCCACATGAGAAACCAGACTGTTCTGTTGTTAGCATGGCAACACATTCCAATTTTGTGACTTTACAAGATAGACTAGTTTCTTTTAATTTATCCTTTTCATTTTCTGGAGGCAAAAGAATGGTATCTAGCTTCTTATCCAAACTATCTGAGCCCTTGGAATCTCTCTCTCTCTCATTTTGGTCCTCAGACAAACTGAATTTCTGTGATTTACTTCTCAAAGGGTCAGGGTTTTGAACTGGGCCAGAGTCTTTCTCAGTTCTCTTCTCCTCGTTCCCTAAAGATGCTGGCAAAGCACCATTATATGCATGTGTTTCTAGGACTCCGACCTGTGCTGGCAGGCTCTGGCTTTCTGAGGGCATGCCAGGAAGGAAGTGTCCTTTAGCTGGCTCTATGGCGTGCTGTGCTGAATGTTTAGAGGACCCGTGCTGCTCTAATTCAGATTCTCCTACCTCCTGCCTTTCAGGGATTATCCCTACTTCATTCTTCCTGCAATCTGAAAGCTCACCTTCATTCTTACGAGAACCATCTCCACGACTGTTAATCTTCCCTTGGGCTTGTGTAGTCCCAGGAACTGCTGTGCTAGCAGAGGGCACAGCAGCAGAGGGAGCCTTGGATGTTTCTTGACCCGGGACTCCATCTTTGCTGTAAGTATCTTGTACTAATAATTTGGAATTCTGGGCTAAGAATCTCTCTTGCCCACTTTTCCTACAAGTGTCAGGCGAAGAGCCATCTTCCTTCACTGCTTGAGGAGTAGGGCATGGCTGTGTTTCACAGCCTGCTGATCCCATAACCTCTGGAGGAGCTGACTTACTCAGCCCTGACGGTTCTCTCCCAGAGGTAAACGTAATATTTCTATTTTCATCCATATACCCCATTCCTTCAATTCTGCAGTCTCCTGTGGTTTCCATGGGAATATGTATTTTTGTTGTATCTGTCCTAATCTCCAAACTGTGCTTCTCAGGAAAACTATTTTTAACTTTTTTACATTTCCCATCATTACTCCTTTTATTAGGTTTGTCAGCCACTGCAGTGTGTCCCTTGGCTACACGTGTCTTGTTTTCCTCAGGTTCTACTGAGGTCACAAATCCTGCTCCCCAGACTGGGTCCTGGGAGCTCCCATCTGTCACCTTGTCAGCTGGTTCAGCAGTAACAGTAGAAGCTTGGACTGCGTTTGTTTTATTCCCCACAAGAGCCCCAAGTTCAACAGAAGTAGACTCAACATTCTTACTCTTTTTGTCAGCAACTTCCACTGTGGGTGTGTGTGAGAACAGAGGAGCGTGTATTTTAGGGAAAGCCTGCCCTTGTTCCCCCTTGTTATGGACTATACTACCATCATCACTCTCCTTCTCTACACAAGGTGGGCTGATGATTTCCTCCTTGCCCTCCATTTTGCTAGGCTGTACAGGATAATTATTTTTAAACTTTTTGTTTCTGCCTTCATTGACTCTCTTTTTAGTCTTTTCAGAAATCCAGGGAGTTGACTCATGCTCCATCCAAAGGAACTTCCCTTCCTTGCTCTGGTTACTGATGCCCGTATTTTTAACCTCAGCACTTCTTTCTGTCCTAGCATACGAAGTCTGAGTACAGCTTGACCCAGTTTCCAAAGGAATCAATGGTATGGTGCCTCCCACACCAGCATCAGCTGTGTCCCTGGCCACCCTTACCGTAACTGCCTCAGTGAGATCAGTAACAGCCTCTGGTGGCTTTGAAGAATCCAAGCCTAGCCCTCTTCTCGGAGTCTCAGGACTCACTATTCCAGGGTCAGGGACTGGCTCACTTGGCATAGGAACAGCTCTCCCCTCCTTCTCACTGTGCAGAAGGAGTGGCACCTCAGATTTGGTTCCTAACTTCCCAGAGCCTGCTCTGACTTTCCCAGGACCCCTTCCCTTTCTGCTTTTGCTCTCCAGCCCAGGAGCCTGCAGCTCCTTGGAAGCGAATAGGCAGGTCCCGTCTCCGGGCCTGGGGCATGTCTCTGGATTTCTTTCTTTGACATCCTGAGCATCTTTAACTCCATCAGGAGACAGCTGCAGCTTAGTCATTTTACTCTCGCCATTGCCTTCCTGCAGACAGTCTTCTAATGGACGGTCTGCCGTTGAGGGGGGGGGCAAGTTTGACAGCACTTTCTCTGATGTAGGTTTTGAAACTCCACTCATAATCTCTTGGCCCAATATGGGGGAACAACCCCCTAGTAGAGCTGTCACTTTGTTGTGTGCAGCACTGTCTATTGGGGATCCTTCCAAACAGCCCGCTGTCATGCTCGAACCCACTAAAGGCTTCAGGTGTGATGGAGCTGAGGATCTGTGTTGCTCCTGCTGTAGCAAGTTCTCATCTTGGTTCTCTGGCACTGAGCGGTTACCTCTGTGGTCTTCCTCTACTCTCAGCTTGAGCTGAGCATTTACAACAGTCTCTGGAGGTTGTACTGGACATGAAGTAATGCTGTGACTCTCTGCACAGTCAGACGTCAAGACTTCTCTGGATACAAGTCCATATTCTGTGCCCACAGTAGTAGGTTGGCTGGGGCCAACACCTGACTTCAAGGCCCCAGGCAAAACAGGATGATCTTTGGGCCCATCTGCATTGTCGTCCCAAGGTCCCCCAGCTCGGGACTGAGGATATCTCTTTTGCTTTGGTTTCTTCTTCTTTTTCCTCATTATCATTGGCATGCTTTCTATATCCCTGGCCTCCCTGACATGATCTCTCTGGGGTACTAGCAATTCAGCATGAATATTTTTCCTTTGGTTCCCATGCTCACCACAGGAAGATGAACCAGAGACCAAACCCAACTCAGAAAAAGGGTAGGGGCCCAGTCTGGGATCAAGAGTCTTCCATGAAGGAGAACCTTCCAGCAGCTCAGGAGGGACCCTGGTAGGCCTGGCCCGGGCTGACCTGCGGTCACTGGGTCTGCAAACGTGTTTACCTTGTGAGGGAGGGGTACCTGTAATACATGAACTTGGCTAAAATTCTAAACAACAAATTCCTTGTTATCATTTCTAAAAAGAAAGTTTATTTAGTGACTCATTTAAGTAGTCTATTTTCACAGCATTCACTCATTCATTCGCTCGTAAAATGTTTTTCCCAAAATATTTCTCATCCTTAGCTGGGGTAATCAGAGACCATCACCTCAGGTCAAGAATTTTTTTTCAGATATATTTATAAAACATTAAGATATTTAAAAATCTTCACCTTATTAAAGTAGTTGAGAGTACATTGAGAAGACTGAAAAAACAAGCTCAGGAACTGACAGAAGGGTGAACAGTCAACTTGATCAAAATTTAGTGTCCTCAAGCGACACTAAAGAAATGGAATGTATTGAAGAAAACTGACTTCATAAACTGTACTAATAATTACCACCACACAACACAGGAACAAAAGTGTCCACATCATCCCACCACTCGTAAGTGAACTATTTGAAGGATTCTCAACTTACCTGAAGAAAGTTCAGAAGCCTGACTGCCAGAGGTTTCCTTCTGCTCTAAGTTCTCTAACAGAGTACCTTCATCTACTGGCAAGTTAGACTTCTGGTCTGCAGCTTTGACTGGTTCTAAAGGTAATAGTAAAATTCATGTAAGTTTCAGAGAAACAGTATTTCAACTATTTTTCCATCTGCCATAAAATGGAGATGAGAATGTGTTTTAGAGAATTCTCCTCCACTAAACAACAGAAAACCAGAGGGGCATTGGAAGACATCAACAAAAGGGTTCCCTGTTTTTTTCCTTTTTTAAAATTAATTTTTGCCTGGTGGTGGTGGCAAATGTCTTTAATCCCAGCACTCAGGAGACAGAGCAAGGAGGATCTCTGTGAGTTCGAGGCCAGACTGGTCTACAGAGGGAGATCCAGGACAAGCACCAAAACTACACAGAGAAATACTGTCTCAAAAAAATAAATAAATAAACAAATGATTAATTAAATAATTAAATGATCGATTTTTTTATTTATCTTATGTGGAGGAGCACGCATGTCACAGCATATATTTGGAGGTCAGAGAACACTTCAGTTGGTTCTCTCCATTTACCATGTAGGTCCCAGTAATTAAACTTAGTTCATCAGGCTTGATGGCTGGTGCCTTCACATGATGAGACATCAGCACTATTTTTATCTTTGTAAATAAAAATAAAATAAGCCAGGTGGTGGTGGCGCACGGCCTTAATCCCAGTACTCGGAAGGCAGAGGCAGGTGGATCTCTGTGAGTTCGAGGCCAGGCTGGTCTACAGAGCTAGTCCAGGACAGGCTCCAAAGCTACCGAGAAATCCTGTCTCGAAAAACCAAAATACTACTACTACTACTACTACTACTACTACTACTACTACTAATAATAATAATAATAATAATAAAATAAAATAAACAAACAAACAAACAAAAAACCCAAACAAAGAAATTGTTTTTGAAAGCCAGAGAGAATGATCCAATGGAAAGGAGATTTAATTAATGAGTAACTGAAAAGAGAATTATTGTAGAATATTATTTTAAGGTGTGTTACTTTTATTTATGCTCTGGAACATGTGTTTAGTGATGCAAAGATGTGTTACATTTGTTTGATTAAATAAAATTCACCTGTGGTCAAGAGGCTGCGACAGCAACTAGCTGCCAGGAAGTGGTATGAAGGAACTGGGGGGAGAAGGGTTTCAGTGGGGGCTGGGAGAAGGTGGAGGGCTTTTTGGGAGTCAGGAGCAAGGAGAGGAGGTGAGCAACTTGCTTTTCAGCCTCTCTGAGGAGCAGAATTCCACCTCTACCTTTGAATCTTAAGTTCTTTAGAGGGACAGAAATTTAGATTAAGTTCCCTTAGTAGCTTTCAAAGAGTCGGTGCCTGAGGGAACAGAATCTCCTCAGGCTGCAGTTTTCGCAGCCACACTGCTGCAGCAGCAAAGCTGTAGTTGCTGATTAGGACAGCTGAGGCTTAAAAGGCAGCAACAGTTATAAAGAAAAACAAGAATGATGATACTTAAGCAGGTGGGACTTGTTGCCAAGTAAAGAGAGGTTGGCTTTACTTCAGAGAAGACAGACAGTTTACCCATAAAACCAGTAGAAAGGCAGAGG
>CABHPQ010163659.1:0-23330 GCA_902168405.1 Peromyscus aztecus | reverse complement strand
AAATAAATAAATAAATAAATAAATAAATAAATAAAAAGCAAATCACTATGGAGATGAGGTAATGGTGGTTTGTGGATCTTAGCTTACTGCCTCATTTGTCTGGAGGTAAAGCAAGGATGAGCACAGAATGGGACTAGTCATCAAAGGAAGAGGGTGAGAACACCAATTAGGAGGAAGATGAGTGGACCTGTGAAGCAGTAAAGCTGTATTTTACCTGGCATGACATTTGTCCCTTAGTTTATACCTTAGTAGAGAGAATACTGAGAAAAACAGGAGCCCATACCTGGTAGAACCATGCAAGGAGGTACTGCTGACTGCCCCTTGTGCTGGACAGATTCTAACTGGGAGTCTTTACTTAGTTCTTGGGTCTGTGCATTTTCCTTGTCTTTAATTTGAGCTGCTGCTACTTCTGTTTCCAAGAGTAGTGCAACATCCTTGGCTGGAGTCACGTTGTTGTCCAAGGTCAACCCTGTTCCTAAGGGCAGAGCGGCATCCTCAGCCAGGGGAGCCTCTGTTTCTGCAGGCAGAGAAACGTCCTTGATGGAGGCCACCTCTTTTTCTGAAAGAGGGGTCGAATTGTTGATCTCAGTCACCTTTGTTTCTGAAAGTATAACCACTTCCTTGTCCAGAGACACTTCTGATTCTGGGAGTGGAGTCATATCTCTGACCATGTCCAATTTTGCTTCAGGGGGTGGAGCCATATCCTTATCCAGGGTCATTTCACTTTCCAGAGATGGAGTCATGCTCTCGGCCAGAGATCCCTCTGTTTCTAAGGGCAATGTTACATCCTTTGTCAAGGTCATCAGGGTGTCTGAGGGCAGTGCCAAGACCCTTGCCAAGCCCACCTCTGTTTCTGAGGACAAGTCCATCTCCTCAGCCGAAGGTATTTCCACAGAGGATTCAGCATCCTTCGCCAGTGCCACTTCTATTGCTGAGGAGGAAACCATGACATTGACTGGGGCTAGCTCTGTTTCTTTGGGAAGTACCATATCCTCAGGTGGTACCAAGTCCATTTTTCCTGCAAATGTCATCTCTGTTTCTTTGGGCAGTGTCACATCCTTGTCTGGGACCATTTCAGTGTCTGTAGGAGGTGCCATGTCCTTGGTCAAAGATACATCTTCTGTCAGCAATATGACATCCTTAACAGGGGCCACCTCTGTTCCTACACGTCGTTCCATGTCCTCAGCCAGGAACAGATCGGATTCACTGGATGGCTGCATGACATCTGACGGCATCACTTCGGGTCCTGTGCCTGGGGTGGTGTCTGTGGAAGGAGACACCTCTGTTTTTCCAGATGGCGCCGCACCGGCCACCATTTCCAACGCTTTATTTGGCAGCTGCTCTTTTACTGATTCCACCGCTATTTCCTTGGATCGCTCTAAGGAAATTAAGTTTAAAAAATTAGGATGTAGCAGGAGTAGAGAGATGGGTCAGAGGTTAAGAACACTGGCTGCTCTTTCAATTCCCAGCAACCACACGACAGCTCACAACTCTGAACTCCAATTCCAGGGGATACAACAACCTTACACAAACATACATGCAGGCAAAATATCAAGCACATAAAATAAAAGTAATAAACCAAAAAAAAATCCTTTTTTTTTTTTTAAAAAAATTTAGGACCTAGCATTAACTACTCATAACCCTGAATTTAAAAATTACTTTCTGTGGATTTCTGGGGACCTCTCTAGCACTTGGCTTCTTCCTATTCCCATGGGGTCTTCATTTATCATGGTCTCTTTTTCCTTGTTCTCCCTCTCTGTTCTTGATCCAGCTGGGATCTCCCGCTCCCCTAAGCTCTCTTTCCCTGGACCCTTGCCCTTTATTACCCCCCCCTCATGTGCAGTTTGCTCATGTAGATCAAAGATACCTCCACAATAGACTACTGGCAGTGGCCGAGAGAAAGCCCTACTCTGGTGATAGGAGGGCCAAACACCCTAACTGTCATGATGGAAATCTCATCCAATGACTGAGGGAAGCGGATGCAGAGATCCACGGCCAGGCCCCAGGTGGAGCTCCAGGAATACAATCGGCAAGAAAGAGGAGGGATTGTATGACCGAGAATTGTTGAGACCAAGATTGGAAAAAGCACAGGAACAAATAGCCAAACTAGTGGAAACACATGAACTATGAACCAATAGCTGAGGAGCCCCCAACTGGATCAGGCCCTCTGGATAAGTGAGACAGTTGATCAGCTTGAACTGTTTGGGAGGCACCCAGGCAGTGGGACCGGGCCTGGCCTTAGTGCATGAGCTGGCTGTTTGGAACCTGGGGCCTATGCAGGGACACTTTGCTCAGCCTGGGAGGAGGGGACTGGACCTGCCTGGAGCTGAATCCCCAGGGGAGTCCTTGCCCTGAAGGAGATGGGAATGGGGGGATGGCTGGGGGGAGGGCGGGGGTGAAGGGGTAGGAAAAGGGAGGACAGGGGAATCCGTGGCTGATATGTAAAATTAAAACAAATTATAAAATTTTAAAAAAAATTACTTTCTGGCTACACAGAGAAACCCTGTCTCAACCACCACCCCTCTTCCCCAAAATTTACTTTCTGGGCTGGAGAGATGGGTCAGCAGTTAAGAGCAAAGACTGTTCTTCCTGAAAACTCAGGTTTTATTCCCAGCACCCACATGGTGACTCACAAGCATCTGTAACTCCAGTTCCAAGGGATTTGATGCCCATTTCCGGCCTCTGTGGGCACCAGGCACACATATGGTGCACTTACATATGAAAGACAACAGTCACACCCAGAAAATTTAAAGTTACGAAAATTACTTTCTTAGGAAACACGAAATACTTGGATTTTATAAATATCAGATTTATACAAATTAAGAAGCTGCAGGGTTAATGTATGATGTCTGTCTTTGACAACTCAACATTTAAAAGAATGAAACAATGTTAAAAAGACAAGTCATTATCTCTTGGCTTTTTGGCTGCCATCAAGTGTGCTAAGAATACAAGATGTGGACAAGACATGACCAAGAGAGAAAACACATGTTTAAATAAAAGAACAGTTATGCCTTTAATCCCAGCACTTGGGAGGCAGAGACATGTGGATCTCTGTGAGTTTGAGGCCAGCCTGGTCTACAGAGTGAGTTCTAGGACAGACTCCAAAGCTACACAGAGAAATCCTGTCTCGAAAAGCCAAACAACAAACCAGTTATGTAATCAATCATAACCAAAGTTCAAGGCCAGCCTGATCTACACAGGATCTATATTGAGACTTGGTCTCAAAAAGAAAGAAAAAAAGACAAGTTTGTCTGTATCTGCTATAAACTGCTCAAAAAAGTTGGGGCTTTGTGATTACTAGTGCCATAACCAATAACTAACAAAGTAGCTTTTAATGATTTACCTGCTGCCGTCTGTAGGGTTTCTATACTACCTTCTGGAAAAACCAAGGATTCTGAGTATGGAGAGTTTGAGGCTTCCACAGACCACTCCTGAGATGCAACAGCCATGGGAGCAAATGAGTCACCGGGAAGCATACCTAATAATGAAACACAGTTTTTAAATGTGGTCATCAATGGAGGGGGAAAGGCATTTGACAGCTTAAATCAGTGACCACACAAACCCAAGGACCAATAAGAGTAGAGGTTTTACAGGAAGGTCTGCTGACATTCTTCAGTTTTGTGTTAATTGTTGGTTTTTAAAGATTTACTTAGTTGGTGCTATAGTTACGAGCCTCCCCATGTGGTTTCTGTATCAAACTGGTCCTTCACAAAAACAGCAAGTGCTCTTAATACCTAAGACACTTCATTGCCCAGGTTTGAGATAAACTGTTACCAGGCAAGAGTAACACTATATCCTAGTAGCACCAGGGACACATATTTATTACTTACTACTGATGTCACAGAGATTTAAAATACTGAAGACTGAAGACTACCAATACCAACTTCAATGGAATATAGTAGACAGCAAATTATTGTGAGCCTTCACTCACGTATAAAGCAATATTAGAGCCAGAAAGTGGTTTGTGCACGCCTTTAATCCCAGCACTTGGGAGGCAGAAGCAGGTGATATCTCTAAGTTCAAGGTCAGCCTGGTCTACAGAGCAAGTTTCAGAACAGCCAGGGCTACCCAGAGAAACCCTGTCTTGAAAACCCAAAAAACAAACAAACATAAAACAAGATTAGAATCTGGCCGGGCGGTGGTGGCGGCGGAGGCGGCGCACGCCTTTAATCCCAGCACTCAGGAGGCAGAGGCAGGCGGATCTCTGTGAGTTCGAGGCCAGCCTGGTCTCCAAAGCGAGTTCCAGGAAAGGCGCAAAGCTACACAGAGAAACCCTGTCTCAAAAAAAACCAAAAAAAAAAAAAAGATTAGAATCTGCCTTTATGAAAATGCATAATAAATTATTAGCAAGTTGACAAATACAAGAATTATGCTCTTTTATGTCAGATATAATATGAGATTTACTATCAGATGGTTCCAGCTGTTTGCTACCAGCTATTAAATTCTTCCTTTCTTTCTTCCTTTTTATTTTTTAGGAAACAGAATCTCACTGTTAGCCTTAAACTCCTGAGCTCAGGTGATGCTCCTGTAAAGCCTTCTCAGTTGCTGGTGCTACAGGCATACAATACAGCATCATATCCAGAAAGATAACTGCACATCAAACAACAGTACGGTATGGACTAATTGCTATAGGAATACAACAAGAACTCTGAGGATTAGATTATCACAGAAGGTTTCAGAGAAGCAGGAGCAGAAGAGGGCAGTCAATATTAAAGATCAAGAGCCCTCTTAGCAGCCGGACAGTGGTGGCACAAACATTTAATTCCAGCACTTGAGAGGCAGAGTCAGATGAATCTCTGTGAGTTTTAAGGCCAGCCTGGTCTACAAATGGAGTTCCAGGACAGCCAGGGCTATTACACAGAGAAACCCTGTCTCAAAAAGCCAAGAGTCCTATTAGCAAAGAAAGCACAAAGACTATTCAGGGATTCAGGATGATTGGTACAGTGGGCTATTTAGATTGGGCTAGAAAAGAGCAGAAAGACTGATTAGAAGACTAACAGGGTGATCTAGATGTGAAGGGATTTAAATGGGAAGAAACCAAAGAGGACACAAAAGAACCTAAGGCATACTCTTCTAAGACAAGAGCATGGGGGGCACACAGCTGGAATCCTAGCTGCCAGCGAGGGTGCAAGATCATGAGTGTGAGCCCACTCCAGACAACACAGTAAGACTCTGTCTAAAAATAAATGGAGAATCATAGACTTCAAAGGAAGGGAACAGAAAACAAAGTGTTCAGAAGACACTCAGAGCAAATAAAACATAAAAAATGGCAACAGACAAGATGAGGGTCCGACTGCTTGTTTACAGTATACCCAACACCATGCTATATTTTTAACATCTCTAAACTAGGAACAAATGCTGCTCCATTGTATATATTTAAAAGATCAGTGGGGAGGTCTGTGGCTCAGCTGGATTACTTGCCCAGCAAGCATTAAGAGCTGCTGTGATCCAATGCTTTATAGCCAGGTCCCAGTGGGTTCCATATACCATCTCAGTACTTGGTAATGGAGGCAAGAAGAGTAGAAGAGGTAATTCTTTGTTACGTAACAAATTTGAGGACAACCTAGGATACATGAGATACTATCTCAAATAATAATAAATATTAAAAAACTGAAATTTAGGAAGTAATTTTTCCTAGACCATGAAAGGCAAAATGTGGACAAAGAATCTGACCGTATGTTATAGGATTCAAGGTCTTATAAAGAGCCCAAATGTGAATTCTCTATTTTGCCACTCACTGGAGATCCTAAAAATAGTTACCCTTTCAGTTTCAGTTCAAGGTGCTACGTAATATGGTGTTTTAAAGTGTGTGTGTGATTACTGGAGCCATAACACACACACACACACAAAATGATTTTTCATAATTTCACATTAGTCCAGGCGTGGAGAAGGAAGAATCAGGAATTTAATGATGTCCTTTACATAGATATAGCCAGCCTAAGCTGATTTCTTATGTAGAACGTCCCTCAAAATTTTTATTTTATTTTTCACTTCATCATTTGTCATTTATTGTATGGATTTTTGTACAATGAATAAAGGATAGATACTGGATCTGGCTGAAGCCATACCATAACTGTCTTGCAGAGGGTCACTTTGCTCCATAAATGCTGAAGCTTTTGTGGGTCCACTGGAGACAAAGAGCAGATCTGCCAGGCCATCATCAGGGTGCACCTTAAACGGATCTAGGATAACAACAGAATCATACAGTGAATGCAATTAGAAAGATTATTATCTCTTAGTTTCTATTAACATTGATTTGTTACATTTGTATTGTCAATAGTAAATTAAATAAAATAACATGACTACATGACAAAGAAGCAATAAATATTCACTAATTCATTTGGTATAACAAAATATAATCCATTGTTCTCTTAAAATTTGATTACCTAGGAGAGCCAGCAAACATAAAACCTCATGAACGAACACTCAATACTCCACGCCATAAAAACATGAATGCCTGAGTTAGATCCTCAGCACCCACAAAAATAAAGACTGGTATGGTGGTACATGCTTGTAATTTCAGTGCTGGAGACACAAACACACATGTGCAAACACATAAAAATTAAAAACCAAATAATAAAATGTTGTAGAATATTATTTTAAGGTGTGTGCCTGTCTAACACACCTGACGGTCTAGAACTGAACGGTCAATAGCAAGACAGGAAAAAGGATAGGTGAGGCTGGCAGGCAGAGAATATATAGAGGGAGAAATCTGGGAGGAGAGGGCTAGGAGCCAGAGAAGAGGGGGACTCCAGGGCCAGTCACCCAGCTACACAGCAAGCCACAGAGTAAGAGTACAATTTACGGAAGTAAGAGAATGGGAAAAGCCCAGATACAAAAGGTAGATGGGATAATTTAAGTTAAGGAAAGCTGGCTAGAAACTAAGCCAGGCTAAGGCCGGGTATTCATAATTAAAAATAAGCCTCCCTATATGATTTTGTTTGGGAGCTGGGTGGCAGGCCCACCGAAAGAGTGAAAACAAGCAACAACAATAGAATGTGTAGTGGGCATGAAGATACGTGCCTGTAATCCCAACACTCTCAAGTTCAAAGCCAAAATCAGCTACAAAATGAGATCCTGTCTCCAAAAAACCAAACCAAACTAACTCAGCTAGAAGGTTATCCATAGAACAAGAGCAGGTATCTCTTGTGGGCATTGTGAAGAATACTGCATTTCAAATGCTTGCTGAGATCAGTATGGTGGTGAATGAAGGCTTTAACCTGAGTTCTAGGCCAGCCAGCCCTTACATAGTGAGATGCTATATCTATCTTTAAAAATCAAATCTTGGTTCAGACGGCAGTGGCATTTAATTCCAACACTTGGGAGGCAGAGACAGGCAGATCTCTTTGAGTTTGAGGCCAGCCTGGTCTACAGAGCGAGATCCAGGACTGGCACCAAAACTCCATGAAGAAACCCTGTCTGAGGAAAAAAAAAAAAAATCAAATCTTGGGACTAGAAGAAAACTTTTGAGAGTCAGTTCTCTGGCATAAAATAAGTACTGCTATTACTGAAATAATTTCTGTAAAAAGAATTAGGGTGCTAACGGATTCCTGAACCTTTAGCTTTTAATGTACATGAATGTGAGACAATTTATTAGTAACTGGTTTTGAAAAGATTATTAAAAAAAAATACAGGGAATTAAGTGTTTCTGAAGAAAGGATAAATAAAGCTGGCTGTGGCTGACCTACCCCTGTAATCCTAGCATTTTGAAAGGCTGACAGATGGGAGAATTGTTACTGTGGACTACAGTATGAGACCCTATTTCAAACACAGAAAGAAAAAGGAGGATAAAGTTAAAAGTCCAAGCGAATGTCTACAGGAAATAATTATACTTTGGTCATGCCTTACTGAGCTATTTTGAAGTCAAAATGCTTTATCTTAGTGGCAGCTACAGCCTTGTCACCTATTACTTCACAGCTCACATTTAGCAATCACACACAGCCTGCACTTACCAGTCTGGTTAGTACCTAACACTCCCTGAGGCTGGAAACCAAAGCTTGCCTCTTCTGGCCAGTTCTGGCTGTTCTGATATTCCTGGTAGGCAATTTTCTCTTCAAGGAAGTCAGTGGGGAACCCTTAAGATACAAATACAAAATAAATTACAAGATACTACTATTTCCAATCTATTAGAATTTACAAGTTACAGATAGAACAATATAACACAGTCACATCTAATAAACATCTTTCAGGGTGGAAAAAGTTGGTTTTTTTGTGTTTTTGAGACAGGTTTCTCACTATGAAGCCCTAGCTGGCCTCAAACTATCTGTCTACAACTGTTTCTCAGAGTACTAAGATTAGAGGTGTGGACTACTAAACCCAGAAAGGAGAAAAAAAGTTTTTTAAAGCTAGAAGGAAATGGAAAGGTACTTCACAGTCAAGAATGAAAGATTCAGTATTTAAGGTAATTATTGGACAAGCAAGATAGCTGAGTTGTAAAGATACCTGCTAGCAAGCCTGATGACCTAAGTTCAATTCCTAGGACCCACATGGTAGGAGGAGGAACCAACTCCTGCAGGTTGATGACTGACTTCCACATGTGTACCATGCACTTGCTCCCAGACACACATACACAAAAGAAATTTAAACAAACAAATAAAGGCAATTCTCAAATTAACCCATAGATTCAGGGCAATTCTTGAATTTTGACTTTCTGGCTAAAATTAAGTTTAGATTCAAAGCAAATAAAATTTAAAAATAACATGTTTTAAAAAGCTGTCTATTCCATAATCTATACAGAAGTTAAAAATAAAAAAGTATACCCAAACAATTTTGAAGAAAAAATAAGTTTCAGGGCTTATAGTACCTGATTTGCCAAGTCAGTGTAAGCACACAGGCTCCCTTTGGTACTGACCACATACTTAAAGCTCCAACTCTGTGCCTGACATAAAACAAGTACTCAAGTGCTGTTACAGAGAAAAGAACTCAAAAGACAAAACAAAAAAAAAAAAAAACTGTTAAGAGTCAATTGGCACCGGGGCAGATCTCTGTGAGTTCAAGGCCAGCCTGGTTTACAGCATGTGAGATCCCGGACAGGCTCCAAAACTACAGAGAGAAACCCTGTCTTGAAACCACCCCCCACCCATCCCCCCCAAAAAAAAAGGTCAATTGGCTTATCCCAGCACTTGGGAGGCAGAAGCAGGTGGATTCTGGTGAGTTTGAGAACTGCTTGATCTACATAGCAAGTTCCAATAGAGTCAGAACTACATAGTGAGACCAGACCCTGTCTCCAGGGATTTTAATTTAAAAAAAAAAAAAAAGGGTGAGGGGGATCCTTTGGGTTTCATCAAAGATGCCAACGTAAGTAAAGAGTTTAAGGAGGGGACTGAAACAGAGTTTCACTATGTGGCCCTGGCTAGGTGGATTGTAGGTCCTGGATGTAGACAACCTTGACCTTGGAATTGTTTCCTGAAGGCTGTAGTCCCAAGTATGGCCACCATTCCCATGTGGCTGTAATCACAAGTGTGGCCACCATTCCCATGTGGCTGTTTTTTTCTTTGTTAAATTTTCTTAATGTATATGAGTGGTTTTTGCCTGTGAGTATGTATGCATGTGCCTGGTCAGAAGAGGGCATCAGGTCTTTGGAACTTTAGTTATGAGACAACATATAGATCCTGGGAACCAAACCCAGGACCTCTGCAAGAACAACCTTTACTCATTCATCTCTATAGCCCCTGACAGTTTTTCAGCAAGTAACACAGAAGTAACTGGATACTTCATTTACACCATCCATAAAAGTTAACCCCAGATACATCAAAGACCTAAAAAGAAGAATTATAATCTTAAAAACTTGTAAAATGCTACAGGAGAAATCTCTGTGGTCATTAGGTTATGTAAAGACATGTAAAAACATGTTTTTTGCATCAAAAAAAGCACTATACACAGAGAAAAAATGTGCAAATTAGACATCAAAATTTCAAACTGATGAGCAAAGCAGAGCAGCACACAAGAAGTACAGGCAGGAGGATCGGGAAGGCCAGACTGTGCTGTGTGAGACTGCCACAACACACACGCACACGATTTAGAAGATCATAAACCTTTATTAAAGGGCTTACACGCAGAAAAGGTTATAATAATTATAGATAAATTAAAAGTCAATTTAATAATAGACATTTAAATAAAATATATACAATGGATATTACACATAGGAAAGCAGTTCATTATTATTAGTCACTAGGGAAATACAAATTAAAATGTTAATGAGGAGCCACAATATTAAATATTTTTAAAAGTCTATATATAATCAGCTAGGGTATAAGTGAATGGTAAAGTGAATGGTACAAGGCCGTGAGTTTAATACCAAAGCACCGGGAAGAAGATGGAGAGTGAAGGCTGAAGAGATGACTCAGTGGTTAAGAGTACTTGCTGTTCTTGAAGAGGATACAAGTTTGGTTCCTAGCACCCATGCTGGGTGACTTACAACCACCTGTAATTCCAACTCTGAGATATCTGATATCTCGAGACTCTGTGGGCATCTGCACTCTCATACAAACACTCACACTTAATCCCAGCATTCAGGAGGCAGAGGCAGGCAGATCTGTGTGAGTTCAAGGCCAGCCTGATCTAAATATCAAATTCCAAGCCAGCCAGGATTGCATAGTGAGACCTTGTCTCAATAAATAAATAAATATCTAAAAATTAGAAGTTGTGATCACTAAGTCTGACAATACCAGAAGATTTTAATGATTTGGGAAACCTGGAAACTTTCTGTTAAAAATATAAATAGACCAGGTGGTGATGGGGCACACCTTTAATCCCAGCACTTGAGAGACAGAGGCCAGGGGATCTCTGCGTTCTAGGACAGCCTGGTCTACAAAGAAGTTCCAGAACAGCCAAGGCAACAAAGAGAAACCCGGTGAGGGGAGAGGGGAATGTAAAATGGCACAGGCAATCTGGGAATGATGGATGGTTTCCTTTTGTTTATTTAAATATTTCTTTGTGCACATCTGAGTGAGAGAGGGAATGTGAGAATGTGTGCAGGCTAGATAACAACTTGCAAGAGTCTGTTCTCTCCACATAGGTCCTGGATATTGAACTCCAATCAAGCTTGGCGACCAATGCGTTTACCTGCTGAGCCATCTTGCCAATCTCCATTGTTTAAATAATATCTTTATTGAGGTGTAATTCACATCAGTGAAACTCATCCTTTTTAAATGCAGGATTGAGGGGGATTGGTATGTTGACAGAAATGTACTAGATCTTGTTTTGGAACATTTTCTTCATTCTCAAAGAAAAATTCTATAACCTTCCATTGCCCCAGTTTACCTTGAGCCCCTGACATCAACTTTTTGTTTCTATGGACTTACTCATATCAGATATTTGATATAAATGTAATCGTAATATATGTGGCCTTTTGTAACTGGCCTCTTTCATTTACAATGTAGATGTAACCAACCTCTTTCATTTCAGTTTTTTACCAGATGAAAGAGGGCACCAAATTTCATTACAGATAGTTGTAAACCATCATGTGGCTGCTGGGAATTGAACTCAGGATGTCTGGAAGAAGAGTCAATACTCTTAACCTCTGAGCCATCTCTCCAGCCCCCTGGCTGTGAGATTTTTTGCTTTAAAGATCCCCCCCACAGATGGCTCAGTGGTTAAGAGTGCATACTGCTCTTGCAGACCTGATTATCTGTTCCCAGCACCCACAGGGAGTGGCTGTAAGTACAGTTCCAGGGGAATCAAAAACCTCTGGCCTGGAAATATTGAGACAAATGAACTCATGTACACACAAACAAAACAACACACACACACACACACACACACACACACACACACGCAAATTTTTTTTCTTTTTTCTCCCCTAACTTTGTTGTTTAGATCTGCATCTCCCTGTAAACAAATCATGTTGATCATCTTTGGTACAAAAACAATAGGTTTATTGTGACATTATTTTGTATATTCCCAACATACTTTGGTTACATTCATTCACCCTAACATCTCTTGTACCTTTCTCTTCTCAAATACCCCCTATATTGCTTTCTTGTTTATGTATCTTCCCTAAAGTCCAAATACGCTAGAGAAAGCATGTGATGATTTGTAAAGCCTGGTTTATTTACTTCCTTTATTTTATTTACATGATGATTTCCAGTTCCACCCATTTCCTGAAAACAATTTCATTGTCTTCATGGCTGAATAATTCTACAGTGTGTATATGTTTGTGTCAAACTTTATTCATTTGTTGTCGATGATCACCTATTATGGCTATTATGAATCAAAATGTCATAAACACAGGTATCCATGTGTTTCTGCTGTATGTATGCTGATAAGTTGTAAATTGGAGAAGTGGGTAAAAGGGTACATTTTCCTCACACCTTCTGGAGAAGACACATTCAAGTGTGGTTATTAGGCTACTTCTTTCCAGAAGGGAACGGCAGCACAGCCTGAAGCAGCTCTCAGGAGCCTCGTTCAAAACAAGCAGTCTCTGCCGGGCAGTGGTGGCGCACGCCTTTAATCCCAGCACTCGGGAGGCAGAGCCAGGCGGATCTCTGTGAGTTCGAGGCCAGCCTGGACTACCAAGTGAGTTCCAGGAAAGGCACAAAGCTACGCAGAGAAACCCTGTCTCGAAGAAAAAAAAAAAAAGCAGGCAGCCTCTAGCCATCAGTATTATTAATGAGCAGCTTTAGCAGAAACTCACTCCCACATCTTCAGCAGATACTGCTGACCCAGATTCCGTTCTTAAAACTCCTCAGCTAAGCAGGCAAACTCCCCTGTAGGAACAATGGCATTTTACTAAATTTAACTTTTTTTTTTTTTTTTTTAAGACAGCAGCTCACTCTACAGTCCAGGCTGGTCTCAAACTCTTACAAAACCCCTGAATACTGGCCTGGATTACATATATGAGCCATTATGTCTAGCTTTTGGACTTTTTATTTTTATTAATGTAATTGTAATCTACTCAGAGCCTATTTTAGTAAAAGATTGAACAATAAAACTGTAAACAGTAATTCAATTTACATGAGGAAATGATGGGGACATCATTAGTCACCTTTAGAAACCTTGTTTTTTTTCACCGGGTGGTGGTGGCGCATGCCTTTAATCCCAGCACTCGGAAGGCAGAGGTAGGCAGAGCTCTGTGAGTTCGAGGCCGGCCTGGACTACAGAGTGAGTTCCAGGAAAGACGCAAAGCTACAAAGAGAAACCCTGTCTCGAAAAACAAAACAAACAAACAAACAAACAAAAAAAGAAAGAAAAACCAAAGCACTTGGGTGGCAGAGGCAAGTGGATCCCTGTGAGTTTGAGGTCAGCCTGGTCTACAAAGAAAGTTCCATCACGCCAGGATAGTGAGACTGTTTCAAGTAGGTCAGGTCACTATAAAGCTCACTATGTAGGCAAGGATGGATTTTAATTTCTGATCCTCCTGTCTCTACTTCACCAAATGGCAGGTTTTTATCATCTTGCCTGGTTTAGGCCCAGGGCCTCCTGCTGCTAAGCAGGTACTATACCAAACTGAGCTATAGTCTCCAGCACTGGGCTTTATTTAGTTTTAACCCCTCACCGTTCACTCAACCCACAAAATCAAGCATATTGTTTTCCTACCACAGAACTGAGATAAAACCAGAATCCTAGATAATTCTGCTTCCTTATTTTACTAGTGCCTGATAAAAGCACATCATTGCACACTGCACATATTGATACAGCAGTTTTCTCTCTTTTCTGAAGATTGTAACAACACAAGTACTATATCTTTCATACATAGTGGTTTTAACCATAACCCACTATACCTGCTTCTGAAGGTTGTCCTCTGACCTCCACACCTACATATACACCTACACGAGAACAGAGAGAGGATGGATGGATGGATGGATGGATGGATAGATAGATAGATAGACAGACAGATAGAATGAAGAAGGCACCTTTTAACTCAACCATTCTGAATTATGTAATAATTATTATTATTATGTAATAATGTGTATATGTGTGTGTGTGTGTGTGTGTGTGTGTGTGTGTGTGTGTGTGTGTATACAAGCAGTTCTCTCCTTCCACCATCTGGGGTTTGAAGAATAAACTCAAGTTATCAGGTATGTCAGTAAGGTCTTATCCTGCTAAGCCACCTCAAAGGCCCTGAATGTCATCTTCCTGCCTCCACCTCCCAAGTCCTAGGATTACAGGCATAGGTTCTTATGCCCATCTCCTTTCTATTGGTTCTTAGTAGAGAGCAAATGCCTAACCATGAGACATAATATAACATGACCCTGTAGTCTCTCAACATGCCCTGCATGTTATCCAACCTACCCCTGTAGCTAGGCATGGGCAGTACCCATCAAGTAGAAACAGATTAAAATCAAGCAGGTCCAAAGAGCAGCAGAGAACACAAACTCATTCACTGTTGTCTTCTTTTGCTTCCTCCTCAACCCATGCATGCATGGCCAACTGATTTAGGGAAAAATATGTAATGTATACATGGATTTATACAACATGCTGGTATTCCCCAAAGTGGGACATTACTATATCATTAGAGCCCCATCCATAGAACACTGAAAGACTGTTGACATAATGGCTGTAAGCCATATTCTTTCTCTAGTGACTAGAGTGCTTGCTTGACAGACTCAGTTGATGGATTGAGTTAGCCATTGTGACAATGCATGAACTCAACAACATAGTCTTTCCCCACAGAAATCTTACCTGATTAAAGCTAGCAAGTATCCACAGACAGACCAGTAATGAGACCTATTATGTCACCTTTCCTCAGGTGGGACTAGCTAGCCACCTGGTCATACAATATGACCAGGATGTCATTCCAAAATGGAAGAGAAATATAAATTTTTTTCTCATCAAAATAAAATGGACTACAGAAGAATGCCTACATCAACATCCTGATATTTCATGTATCTCTGCTTCTAACCAAGTGAAGAATGGGCATTTTAAGAGCAAAGAATTGCAGAATGAAGCTCATGTCTGTAGGATTCACTGATTTCAATCTATTCCACCACCTAGAAGGCCTAATTAATTTAAAGAGACAGAACTGCTTGCTGTTCAGTTAGGAGACAACACTCTGAAGGATCGATCAATGCTTTGAATCAGACACCTTAACATGGAGATGTTTCCCCTACTGCCAGAATATACACATTTAGAATCAAGGAGAAAGGCAGGTGGATTCTTTCACATTATTTGTTTATATATGGGCTTGAAGCCTAGTCCTCACACATGCTAAACACATGCTCTACCTCTGAGCCATACCCTAAGCCCCTGTCATTCACCATTCTAGAACCCAATAATCAATCCATCACAAAAATGCTTCTTCACTCTGCCAACTGAGTTCTACTAATTTGGAAGTTTTAGTCTCCAAAGAGGAAATAAATCTACCAGCCTACAACTAGCAATGCAATTAAATTAGAGGATGGGGCTGACTGCCAATTTGGTCAACTGGGACTCTTTATGTCACTGAACCAATAATCAGAATCTATGGCTTGGAATGACTGAGCTCAATTATAAAGAAGAAGTTACTATATAAAGAAAGCCAGGAAGACTCTATCTGGAACCCAGGGGACCCTTTGAAGTACCTCTTCAAACTTCCTTGCCAAAATTGGTGAAAAACTAGAGGACCAAAACCAGGCCGGACTAGGGAATGAAAATTTGAGTCATTTCACTAGGTAAAGAAATTCAACTAGCTCAAGTTCTGCCTAAAGAAAGGGAAATATAAAATTGGTAATTCAGGAAGGTGAGGCATGGTGGTGCATACGTTAATCCCAGCACTTGGAAGGCAGGGGTAGGTGGATCTTTTGAGTTTGAGACCAGCATGATCTACACAGCAAAACTCCAGGCCTACCAGGGTGAGACAAAGTAACTCCCTATTTCAAAAGAAAGTCACTGGTCTTGTGATCTACATCAACAATGGCCTTGTGACTAATTACACAAATGAGAGCTACATTACAGGTTTCTTTCTGTTTGTTTTTTGAGACAGAGTCCCTTTATGTCATGCTGACTGTCCTGTAACTCTATGTAGACCAGGCTGGAATCACATTCTGACTGCTGGGATTATAGGCATGTGCCACGACACCCAGCTGAAAACTATGATGGTTTTATATATTTCTTCTTTCATATGTATGAATGTATGTATATTATTTGCTTTGGGGAAAGATTTTTGTGTGTCCCAGGCTAGCCTCAAATTTGGTATATAGCTGAGGATGACTCTAGTCTACCACCACCTCCACAGCACTAGGAATATATATACCTTAAACAGATCTGTTTGTTTTGTTTGAGACAGGGTCTCATGTATGCCAGGCTGATCTTGAACTTGCTATGTAGTCAAAGATAACCTTAAACTCCTGATCCTCCTGCCTCCACCTCCTGAGTGCTGGGATTACAGGCTCAAATCAACATGCCTGGTTTATGTATGTATTCTAACCATTTTCTTCTTCCCATTATTATGAATTACTGAAGATTAATTTATGAGCTTAGTATGATGGTTCATGATTGTAACCTTAGTTAGCAGCATGTAGGAGGCAGATAGAGGGGAATTTCTGAAAGTCTAAGCTAGCCTGGACTATACAGTAAGCACAGCAGCAGGCCATACAGGGATACATAGCAAAACTCTCTCAAAAAGTAACAAACAAAGAGTTAGGGACGGATTTCAGTTGGTAAAGTGCTTGCCCACCACGGACAAAGTCCTAGGTTTATCTTCGAACACCAAATAAACCAGATGAGGTGGTGCATACCTGTTACTAACACTCAGGCGGTAGAGTGGCAAGAAGATCAAGGCCAGCTTAGGTTACATGACAACCTGGATTTAAATATATATATATTGGGCAGGAAAGACAGATGGCTCAGCTGGTGACAGTACTTGCTCTCAAGCTTGATGACCCAGGTTCAATCCCGAGGCTCCACGTGTTACCTCTGCAGGTTGTTTTCTGATCTACGCAGTATGCCAATGTACAACCTATCCCATGTGCACAAAGATATTAAACATGTAGTTACATTTTGATAAATATATTGCAATGGAGACACTGACTATAGAGTGAGCATCTCCTCACTTTAGGGAAAAGGTCAGAGCTTTTTCATCATGTGAGGGAGGTAAAAAACACACTACTGGTTTCATTATCACACAGAGTTCAGATGGATGGAGAAAAGAGCATACGAAAGCTAAGTAGCCAAAAAGGTAGTAAACTGCCAGTCATCCATTTACTGTGCCCCAGGTCCAGGTGTACTTGATGGATCCTGTTGAAACTTCCTTTGGCAGTTGTTAAGTACAGAGTGCACTTAGAAGGGCACCTCGTCTCTATTCCCGTGTGCTTTCTATTATCTTCCTTCCATAGTGTTTTGCTTTAAAGAACATCAAGTAGCAGTCATGTCAGCAAGTTTTGGTAAGTGCCACCGTAAGCATTTTTATGGGACATATCTGCCAGTATTCTCTAATGGCTTCCAGGTAACTTGGTAGCATGAAGAAATTCAGCAATGTCAATAAAGCCAAGTAAACATGAGGACTAGAAATATGGTCAGAGAGATGACAGGGATATTTTCTAGCCACTTACTGTAGTATATATTGGCTGAAGCTTTTTCTTTGACATAGGTAACCACTGGAGGGTTCGCAGCAAAAAAGGCCTATGTGCAGGGCCACACCAGATATTAAACTTTTAAATTATTATTTTGCCTGCATGATGTCTGTGTACTACGTTAGTGCCTGGTGGCCTCAGAAACCAAAAGAAGGCTTAATAAGATCCCCAGAAACTGGAGTTATGGCTGGTTGTGAACCACCATGAGAGCGCTGAGAATCAAAACTGGGTCCCCTGGAAGAGCAGCCAGTGCTCTTCTGAGTCATTTCTCCAGGCCCTACATAGGATATTTTTAAGAATATACACTGCAAGAAGCATGTAGAAGCAAGCTAGGAGACTAATTCAGGAGACCACAGTGTTAGATGGTGGCTCCAACCAAGGAAAAGACCAGTGGAGAGGTATACCCAGACATGGTCAGGTTCTGTCTGTTTTTCTGAAAAACTAGATATGGGTAAGAGAAATCAGAGTAAGACAGATGTTTCAGTCCGCTTGTTAAAAGGCAGCAGAGTTTACATTTAATGAAACAAGGAGCAGGTGTTTTTGTTTGGGTCTTATTCTTTTGCAGGTGGTGAGGGAGGGATGATAATGAGCGCAGTTTAGGACATCTGAAATGTTAAATATTGAGTTCTACATCCAAATGGCGATTTCAACTTCTAATCTTCATAGGAATTATATCTGTTCTTTTGGGTTTTGTTTTGTTTTTCCTTTTTTTTTTTTTCCTCCTTTTTTTGGTTTTTCAAGACAGGGTTTCTCTGTGTAGTTTTGGTGCCTGTCCTGGATCTCGCTTTGTAGACCAGGTTGACCTTGAACTTACGAGATCTGCCTGGCTCTGCCTCCTGAGTGGTGGGATTAAAGGTGTGCGCCACCGCTGCCCGGCCAATATCTGTTCTTACAAAAATGTTCCATTAACTGTCTAGCATTTAAACAGTATTTACATATTTATGCATTCTCTCTACAACTTTTTTTTTTCATTTTTCAAAACTAAAATTCTATATCCAAACACTAACTCCCCAATTCCTGCAAGCCGCCATTTTATTTTCTTGACTCTTCCAGGAGTCTAATATAGATGTTACCATACAGCATCTGTCTTCTGTGATTGGCCTGTTTTCTTTGAGGTGCTAGGGATTTGAACCTATGGTCTTGAGCATGCAAGCACTCTAACTCTATTCTACATTACCCAGAACTTAATTAGCCCCCTTTCAATTATGATGTCTCATCATAAAGTTCATCCATGTTGTAACCATATTAGAAGTTCATATGCCACATTTGACTTATCCAACTCCTGTGTTGATGGGACACTTGAGTAGCTTCTATCATTTGGGTAATATAAATAATACATCTATAAATATGGGTGAACAGGGGCTAGAGAGATGGCTCAGTGGTTAAGAGAACTGACTGGTCCACCAGAGGGCCCAGGTTCAATTCCCAGGACCCACATGGCAGCTCACAACTGTCTGTAGCTCCAGTTCCAGGTGATCTCACACTCTCACACCAATGCACATAAAATAAATTATTTAAAAAAAATATGGGTGAACAAAAGTCTGCTCAAGTCTCTACTTTTGGTTTCATTGGTAAAATATCTGTAAGTCAGATAGTCTTTCTTATTGCTATTTTTTGTTTGTTTGTTTTTTTGTTTTTCAAGACAGAGTTTCTCTGGGTAGTTTTGGTGTCAGCTATTTTGTTTTTGAGATGAGATAAGGTCTCACTATATATAGCCCAGCCTAACTTCTAACTTCAAATCTCTTGCTGCCTCAGATTCCTAAGTGCTTTAAGTACAAGCTCAATAAATTTATTTTATTTTATTTTTCTTTTGAAAAGGCAGGGTCTCATGTAGTTAGGCTAGCCATAAACACAGTACTTAGCCAAGACAAAGATGATCTTGGGGGTTGGGGATTTAGCTCAGTGGTAGAGTGCTTGCCTAGCAAGCACAAGACCCTTGGTTTGGTCCTCAGTTCCCCGACCCCCCTCCCCCCCCCAAAAAGAAGACAAAATAATAAAGACGATCTAGCCCCCAATATAACTACCACCTGCTCCCCTCACTATTTTTTAAAAGGTGTGTGTGTGTGTGTGTGTGTGTGTGTGTGTGTGTGTGTGTGTGTGTGTTTTAAAGCGATCCACCTCCCTCTGCCTCTACTGGGATTAAAGGCATGTGCTACTTTGTCTAGCTGACCCACCCAACCCCACTTTTAAAAATCAGTAGCCCAGACCAGCCTCAAAGTTTCCATGAACTACTGCATCCTAAGTGCTGGGAGCACAGGCACAAAATCATTTTTAACTAGCTCTTATATGTGGTATAAAAGTATACCCGTTTTTGAGAATTATATTTATTTTATATATATGGGTATTTGGGGGGGCATGTATATGAATACCTGGTACCCCAGGAGGCCCAAAGAGGACATCAGATGCTCTGGAACTAGAGTTACAGACAGCTGTAAGCTTCCAAGTAGGTGCTGAGAACTGAACTTGGGTCCTTTTATATATGAATATCCGGATTTCCCAAAACCATTTGTTGAAAAGCCTATAATTTCTCTAATGAATTATCTTGTCATCCTTATCCAAAATCATCTCACCATATGTACAAGGATTTATTTCTTGGCTTTCTATTCTATTTCTATATCTATCAGCACGATGGTTTTGTTTTGTTTCAAACAGGGCCTTAGTTAGCCCAGACTAACCTTAAACTCGTGGTCCTCTTTCCTCCATCTCCCAAGAGCTAGCTACAGAAATGTACAACTACCATGCCTGGTACCTTAGTATCACACAGCCAGATTCATTTATATTCAGCAAAGTTCTAAAATCAGCAAGTGTGAGACTTGCAACTTTGTTCAAGATTGTTACTCAGAATTGCTTCTTTAGATTTATGAGGTCAGTTTTCCTGGTGGTTCCCCCCCCCCAAAAAAAAAAGATTACTTTGAGTTTTAGGGAAATCACTTTCTAAAACTGCATAATAATAATAATCTTCTAATATTTCACTGATTTGGAAGCTCCTTTCAGAACCTAGCCACACTTATCATTTGTATGCATCCTTCTTATACAAGCTCCAGAACGTTGTGATTGGTTTTGGTGGTGGCGATTGGGGTATTCTGTTTGTGTGGAGGCCAGGACAACCTCAAATATCATCATCAAGAATGCCCTCCAGTCAGTCATGGTGGCACATGTCTTTTTGCTGTTGTTGTTTGAGACAGAAAGGTTTCTCTGTATAGTCCTGGCTGTCGTGGAACTCACTCTGTAGACCAGGCTGGCCTCAAACTCAAGAGATCCATCTGTCTCTGCCTCCTGAGTTTTGGGGTTAAAGGCGTGCACCAACACACTTGGCTAGCTCTTGTCTTCTGGGAGGGAGAGGAGGTGTATGTCTTTGAGTTCAAGGCCAGCCTGGTCTACATAGTGAGTTCCAGAAAAGTCAGAACTACATAATCTTGTCTTTTTTTTAAAAAAAAAAAAAAAAAAAGGAAAAAGGAAAGACGCCGTCTACTGCCTTTGAGAAAGAATCTCTCATCGGCCTGGAGCCCCATCAGTTAGTCTGGTTTACCAGTGAGCTCCTCTAGAGATATGCCTCCTGTGTCCTCACCTGTTGTATGGCAAGTGCCCCCACAATAAAACACTGCCTTCAGAGAGTGAGAGGGTGCTCACGAGCCAGCCGCAGGAGGCTAAGAGGTCATACATGCAGGGGACAAACACTTGGAAGGTTTTGAAAGCTCCTGTCAACAGCTACTGGGGGTAGAACGCTCTTATGGGGAGCTGGCTGACTTCACGTTACAGGGCTGGAGGCTTCTGGAGTCATGTGGGAGTGGGCTTTCTGGTGGTGCAGCTGCTTTTGTGTTATCCTTGCTCCTTGTAAGTAACCTCTCACCTGTTAGCATGTTCCTGACTTAGCCATCTCCCCAGCCCATGAGCTATTTTTAAAGGGCCCTAAGAACCCTAAAACTGGGTACTCCTCCCTTACAACTTCTCCCTCTTGGGAGTTCTTTCTCATTTTTCCTTAATAAATCTATATTTTCCTAAAAACAAAAACCTTAGAAATTTAGTTAGTCCTGGAAATTAGAAAGTTAATTTTCTAAATTAAAGTTAATTATATATGTGGAATTTCCTGAGGAAAAAAAATTATTTGTATCAGAAATCTTGCTATGCACACTAGAATGGCTTGGAACTCTCAATTTTCCTGCCCCTGATTCCTAACTGCTGGAAATTACAAGCATATACCACCATCCCTAGACTCCTAAAAAGTGTCTTCATTCAGTCAACATACATTTACAAACTTTCCTATTGTACAAATACAGCACTCTACACACTATACTTTATTAAAGTCACCATATTAGATATTACTGAACATAACAAATTTTATTAGATAAACCCAGAAAGTATTGCAAGAAAACTGTGGAGATCCGTTTTTTTTTAATATGGTACGACAAAGTATTTAACGACTGATATGCCACAGACATTGCCTTTTAGTAGACCGTTTTACCATTCTGCAAACTCAGCAGGTGCTTCTAAACCAAGTCACTGAGCTTCCTAATGCTCAGATTCTGGATAACAGAGTTGTTTAAGTGAAAATATTTGAGAAAAGTCCACAAAATTATAGAATTATTATGAGTGGGATCCAAAGCTTTGTTAGACAGATAACTCAAGCCTCAAAGTTCCATAATTAAGACCCCAGTCAAAATGCAGTTTATAAAATGTTTATGTAGGATGTTTATTAGTGTAATTTATTTAGCACAATGACACAGTAAAATGTCCCAATATACAAACTGTTAAAAGTCTAAAGTCACAAAAAAATACAAATGAAGCTAAAAATCTGTTTAAAAATGAATAAATAAATAGACTACTATATCTACAATATTGGGTGATACAGGGGTGGAGGAAGAAAATGAGAATCATCATCACATTTAAGTAGAGAGGCCCCATATAGTCTGTGACCATTATGGTAACACAGTACTTTTATTTTTTTCAAGGGACAGGCTACTTCCTAAGTAGCTATATATGAACCATTACATTATTGCTTTCAAAATAAAATATCTAAATGCAACAGATGGAGCTAACAAACTACATTAAATTTCATCTGGCTATTAGCAGAAAATCAGAACATTTCTATAAACTCATAAGGAAAAAACATTAAAAAAATTTTAAAACAAAATAAGCATAAAATGGAATAAAACAATGTCAATTATGAAGTATGAGTGTATGTGACATTTGCTGCCTGGCATTATCAACCTACCTGTCACTTAGAAAAGCTACGGAAAGCAACAAATGTACCAAACATGACTTTAAAAAGCAAATGCTACTATTTTTTTATTTTAAAGTTCCCTGGCCAACTCCCCTACCCCACAATAAAAAAGGGGGGGAAAAGCAACATATATGCATTTTTTTTTTATTTGATGGCATGCTTTCCTACAAGAATTTCACACTGTTGTCAACAGCTTGGAAGACAAGCTGTACCTATCGCAGCCCTCTGTCTAGACCTACAGAGGAGCACTTAGCACAGATACCAGCCTTGTGATCACATCCCTGTGGAAGACAATGCTTCAGCTGCAGAAGTCACTGCAAGGACTTTCTTAGATCTTCAAGTTATTCTGACTTTACCATCCAAAAGTACATTGTGTGTGTGTGTGTGTGTGTGTGTGTGTGTGTGTGTGTGTGTGTGTGTGTGTGTGTTTTCACAAAGCTCAGGGTAGCCTTGAACTCAGGCTGGCCTCCTACTTCTATAAATCCTGGCTCTTCTTACAGGAGTCTGAAATCTCAGATGTGAGCCATTACAAGCAGATTTCAAAGGCAGTTTTTTGTCAGAAGATAAAATACAAAGCACATTTCACATTCCAGTTCTTATATCAGAATTCCTCTAAGATT
>CABHPQ010163657.1:0-54808 GCA_902168405.1 Peromyscus aztecus | reverse complement strand
ACATTCCATCCTAACAAAAAAATATACCTTCTTCTCAGCACCCCATGGAACCTTCTCTAAAATCGACCACATACTTGGCCACAAAGCAAATCTCAACAGATACAAAACAATTGGAATAATCTCCTACATTTGATCAGACCACCATGGTTTAAAGTTAGATTTCAACAACAACAAAAACTACAGAAAACCTACAATCTCATGGAAACTGAATAATGCTCAACTGAATCACCAGTGGGTTAAGGAAGAAATAAAGAAAGAAATTAAAGACTTCCTAGAGATCAACATCACATGAAAATGAAGACACCACATACCCAAACTTATGGGACACTATGAAAGCAGTGCTAAGAGGGAAATTCATAGCACTAAATGCTCACATAAAGAAGTTGGAGAAATCTCACACTAGTGATTTAACAGCACAACTGAAAGCTCTAGAACAAGAAGAAGCAAAGTCTCCCAGGAAGAATAGATGCCAGGAAATAATCAAATTGAGAACTGAAATCAATAAAATAGAAACAAAGAGAAGAATACAAAAAATTAATGAAACAGTGGGTCTATGCTTCCATCCAGCAGTGTGTAGCCCAAAAAACTTTTTTTCTTTTTTCTTTTTTTTTTGTCTGTACTAGCAAAAGCTGTATCCACCATGCACCATGCTGTGTGACTTGCAGATGCCTCTGTGTACTGTGGCAGGAATCCACAACCATACCACTTAGCTCATGGCAGCTGGCAGCCAGCTCCATCTTGTAGGTAGTTGTTGGGAGACAAGTCTGTGCTGCTGTTGTCATGAGACTGTGAGACTAGGAAGCCTAGTGTGGTTTTGTTTCTATGCATTCAGAATCTGTAAGCTTTCTCAAGTATATATGGATCAATGCCCGATGGTGAACGCCAAATGTAGTCAGAAGTTTTCCTGTGTCCCAGGTGGGCAGTGATTGGGACAAATCTCTCGGACTCACATCTCGCAGGCTTTTATAAAATAATCACACAGAGGCTTAATATTATTTATAACTGCTCATCCATTAGCCCAGGCTTATTACTGATTATCTCTTACACTTAAATTAACCCATTTCTATAAATCTATACTTTATCACCTAGCTCATGGCTTACTGGTACCTTTACATCTTGCTTCTCATTGCAGTGGCTGGCAGTGTCTCCTCTGCTCTGTCTTTTTTCTTCTTCTCTCTTTAGTTAGAATGTCCCGCCTAACCTTATTCTGCCTCACCATTGGCCAAACAGCTTTATTTACAACCAATCAGAGCAACATATGTTCACAGCATACAAAATGACATCCCCATCAAATGTATATGGATTCTTTTTGTACACATGTTTGTCTGTATACCACTTGCATGCATGGTGCCCATAGAGGCCAAAGAGGGAATCAAATTCTCTTGAAATGGAATTACAGATGGCTATGAACTGTCATGTAGGAGGTGAAAACTGAATTCCATCCTCTGGAAGAGTAACCAGTGCCCTTAACCACTGAACCATCTCTCCAGCCCCAACTCTTTTAATATATTTTTCTATATTTTTATTTCATTTTTAATCAAATGTTAGTCTATTATTGCTTTTTGGTAAGTGTCATTGGATAAGCAGATGTAATTTGCTAAGTTGCTGACATATAAATAACCCAGACAGCCCTTTTATCTCTAAGAGTATAAGGTGGCAATAAGTGAAAATCACTAGTCATCTCTCTACTTTTACATAATAGAGAAGATTTATTAATTAGCTTTTTAATTTGAAACCTCATAAGGAACATTATACTTAATAATACATAATACAATTAGCATTTAGAATAAAAATGAGCCATTTGACTTTTAAAGCAGAGCTTTAAGGCTGTAACAAAGTAGGCTTTAGAGAAGTGGTTCATAACCTGCAGGTCACAACCCCTATGGGGATCAAATGAACCTTTCACAAGGGTTGTATATCAGATATCCTGCATATCAGTTATTTACATTATGATTCATAACAGAAGCAAAATTATAGTTATGAAGTAGCAATGAAATAAATTTATGGTTAAAAGTTACTACAAATTGAGGAACTATATTAAAGTGTCACAGCATTAGGAAGGTTGATGAAAATGAGGTGGGGGAACTGAATAAAGGTTGGATATTACATCAGAGTTCCTGAATGGTTCATAGATGACTTCAATTTCCCCTCCTAAGTTTTGCTTTCTCTACTTATGATACTAAGTTAGTTATATTTGGGTTTTTTTTCTTTTTTTAATTAAGAAATTTTTCATTCATTTTACACACCAATCAAAGATCCCCCTCTTCCCTCCTCCTGCCACCCCCAGCCTTCCTCCCTACCCACCCCACACTACCCCTCACAAGAAGGCATGGCCTCCCATGGGGAGACATATCCAGTAGAGGCAAGTCCAAGCCCTTCCCCCTGCCTCAGGGTTGCACAAGGTATCCCATCATAGGTAGTAGGCTTCAAAAAGTCCACTCATGCACCAGGGATGGATTTTAATTCTATCACCAGTAGGCCCCACAAGCAGATCAGACTATACAACTATCTCACCATGCAGAGGGTCTAGTCCAGTCCCATGCAGACTCCACAGCCATTGATCCAACTTTCATGAGTTCCTACTAGTTTGGTTTGGTCGTCTCTTCAGGTTTCCCCATCATGATCCTGATACACTTGCTCAAAGAATCCCTCTTCTCTCTCTCTCTCTCTAACTAGACTCCTGGAGCTCTGCCTGGTATTTGGCAATGGATCTCTGCATCTGCCTCCATCAGTCATTGGAGAAAAGCTCTGTGATGACAGTTAGGGTATTAAAGATCTGGTTACTGGGGTAAGCCAGTTCAGTTCAAGCATCCTCTCCACTGTTTCTAATAGTCCAAGCTGGGGTCATCCTTGGGGATTCCTGGCAATTTTCCTAGCACCGGGTTTCTCTCTATCCCCATGATATCTCCCTCAATCATGGGTTGTCTCTCATTGCTTTCCCACTCCATCCCTGTTCCAGCTTGACCATTCTATTCCCTTATGTCTCATCCCCAACCCCCTACCCTCCATTGCCCAACCCTCACCCCCAGTTCACTCATGTAGATCTCATCTATTTTCACTTCCCAGGGTGATCCATGCATCCCTCTTTGGGTCTTCCTTGTTAGCTAGCTTCTCTGGAGTTGTAGGTTGTTGTATGGTTATCCTTTGCTTTACATAAGTGACCCCAAAAATTTTGCCAGGGAACTCTTACAGTTGAAAAACACCTTCAGTAATGTGGCAGGATACAAGATTAACTAAAAAAAAATCAGTAGCCCTCCTATATACAAATGATAAATGGGCTGAGAAAGAAATGAGAGAAACATTATCCTTCACAATAGCCACAAATAATATAAAATACCTTGGGGTAACTCTAACTAAGCAAGTGAAAGACCTGTATGACAAGAACTTTAAGTCCCTGAAGAAAGAGAAATTGAAGATATCAGAAAATGGAAAGATCTCCCATGCTCATGGATAGGTAGAATTAACATAATAAAAATGGCAATCTTACCAAAAGCAATCTACAGATTCAATTTTCTGAGAAACCACCATACTGATTCCCAAAGTGTCTGTACAAGTTTACACTCCCACCAACAGTGGAGGAGTGCTCCCCTTGTTCCACATCCTCTCCAACATAAGCTGTCTGCAGTGCTTTGATCTTAGCCATTCTGACAGGTAAGATGGTATCTCAGAGTCGTTTTGATTTGCCTCTCCCTGATGACTAAGGATGCTGAGCAATTCCTTAAATGTCTTTCTGCCATTTGAAATTCTTCCTTTGAGAATTCTCTAGCCTTTTTTTTTAATTGGATTGATTGTTATTTTGATGTCTCGTTTCTTGAGTTCTTTACATATTTTGGAGATCACCCCCCTGTCAGATGTAGGGTTGGTGAAAATCTTTTCCCATTCTGTAAACTGTCATTTTGTCTTATTTACTGTGTCCTTTGCCTTACAGAAGCTTCTCATTTTCAGGTGGTCCTATTTACTAATTTTTGTTCTCAGTGTCTGTATTACTGGTGTTATATTTAGGAAGTGATCTCCGGTGCTAATGTGATCAAGACTACTTCCTACTTTCGCTTCTATCAAATTTGGTGTAACTGGACTTTACTTTGAGGTCTTTGATCCACTTGGACTTGAGTTTTGTGATGATGATAGATATGGATCTACTTGCAATCTTCTATATGTTGGCATCCAGTTATGACACCACCACTTGTTGGAGATCCTTTCTTTTTTCCATTGTACAGTTTTGGCTTCTTTGTCAAAAATTAGGTGTTCATAGGTGTGTGGGTTAAAGTCAGTGTCTTTAATTTGGTTCCATTGTTCCACATGTTGGTTTTTATGTAAAGTACATAAAAGTACATGGTATTGGAATAGCCAACCACTTTCTTATTGGGGCTAAAGTTCACTCATGATATGGAAACCATACCTTCCAATTAAACATAGCAAGAACCTGTAGCTAAACAGTCAGAGATCCTAGAGAAGAGCCCAACTCTATTATTCTGCTAAATAGACATCATATCAAAATAATTTAACATACCCACAGACCAGAGCATCTCTTAGACTCATCAGAGAAGAATCCCCTTGAAGCTCAGAGATCTTTACATAAGAGGGAGTAGAAGCAGTATAAAAGCTAGAGATCATTGATAACATAAAAGAAACAAGAAATAGTGTTTTCCAGACACAGCAGGGCAAATGCACATATGAGCTCACAATGATTGTAGCAGAATGCATAAAACCTGTGCAAGCTCCAACCAGACAGAATCCCAGCATAGATGGGCAAGGTGGACATGAAATCCTTCCTGCTGTGGAGTTATTAGCATTTCACAGCTGCTGGAAGAAGAAGAGTCAGTTTTACTTAACAATATGACTTCTGGTAGGCTGGCCACATGCCAGGGCAGATCTTACTCCCAAAGCTGGCTGAGAAACACAAACTCAGTAGGTAAAGAAGAACAAAATAGAAATCTGAAAGTTGGATGAGAAGGGATGGACAAGATGGTAATGGGAGAAGCTGGAGTGAGGATGTTCAAAATACACTGTTGGTAATTCTCAAAGAATTAATAAAATTACTGTTAAAATAGTTGATAAAATAAACACCCAAACTTGAAAGATAATACCTATAAACATACTTAAATGAATCCACAAAGTTGTTTTAACTTATAGGACCATTTATAACCTTAAAAGTTAAAGTGAAATGGAAGTATGTGATATCACAAAGATAGTAAACACAGCACCATGTCTCCATGTAGACACAGACTTTTGGTGAGTAGCTGGAGACACAGGGCAATGCTTGAAGGAAAATCCTGCCTGGAATGTGAGAGGAGGGGTTTCAGCAAACACCACTGCCAGCAGAGTGTCATCTGCGCATGAGGTTAACAGGACTCAGTAGCTGGTATTGGTTCAAACTTCAAGAATCTGACATGAGGCAGTTTATTTTAGGCATATTTAAGCATAGCACAATTTTGGAAAAAGTTTCCTGAAGTTAATGAACTCAATCCTGTGTGTACAACAAAGCTTAAGATATGGTTGCATTGAAACTCTTTTCATGCATGGGACCTCTTCTGTAAAGATGGAGCAATAAAGACTGAGAACAAGCTTGAGGTAATGGTCAAGTCTTAGGGAACCAGATATGGCCTGGCCATACTGATAGCTCAGAGGTCAGTAGGCTGTTAATCACATCCACCCCAGCCTTTCTGGTGGAAAACAAGTTATACATCTCTTTTTTTAAAATGAAACAACCCTGCAAGTTTAACATTCTTGGTTTCCCTTGTGCATATCTGTGAGCACAAAGGCATCTGTGCCCCAAACAGAACTTCATTCATGTTTACTAATATTCTGTAACTTGGCATCTGAAGTCACATGATCTTGTAAAATCTGAAGAAGGATTGCTTCCTGTGAAGTCCAATTGGTGTCTTTAATCCCTTTGCCTGTGCATTCCCACTGGCTTTATTGGCAACTGAGTGGCAGATTTCTATTCCTCAGAAGAATAGCTCAGAGGCACAAATATTTCACTTTAAACATTGCGCACCCGTGAACCTTCCAACCTCTTCCTTGTCTTTTATTATCTCGGAATGATTTGGTAGCTTTCCCTCGACTTCCATCTGCTGTCATAGCACAAACTTCCTGAGAAAAGCGTGCTCATCATTTATTCCTCTCATTACACTTCACACAAAAAACCCAGATCAATCAAACAAACAAAAATATTGATACTGTCAAATTCCTTCTGCGAGATTTGCAAAAATATTCCCTCCTCAAGCTTGCCATGGTCTGCTTAAAATGACAGCTGCTTATGAAACAAAAACTACTTGCCACATTTTTATTAAAATGAAAAACTTATCCCTACAATGACATAATAGAACAAACATCTCTCTGAGAGTCTCCTAACACAACACAGTTCTTGGTTATTCCAGCCAGCCACCATCTACCCAGAACATTCCTCTACGATATTGCAATACAATCAGTTGCTTTTTCTTGTCCCCGGTTCTGAGGGAGTGCCCTTTCTGTAGACACCAGTCTATACTTTGAGTGTGGCAACCTGGTAGAGCTGTCAGACCAGCACACCTTTCAGCATTAATAAAAATTTGGCAGTATGAATACAACTTTGCCACCTTCGAGATTTCTGATTTTGGATACGTGACTTAACTTGTATGTCTCAACTTTGCCATCTATGGAAAGAAGAAGTAATACTGAGACTGCCAAAGCAGTCTGGGAACTGAAATATGAAAAATAGTACAAGGCTCACAGTTATTATTTCACTTTCTTGCTCACATTATCTTACTTGTCAGTCTTTCATAAGAAACAAATATGAATGGAAAGACAATATCAAAAGACATGAAAATAGAATATCAATCTTGTTAGTTTCCTATAAGAAAATTCCTATATGAATACAGAGTTAATACTCGTCAAAGGGAAAAATTCCAAACTTTTGTTCTATTATGGTGTCTGTGCATTTGTAATATTAATCAATAATTTAAAGACATACAATGAATATTTAATGGGGTACAGCTGTGGTCAATCACTAATAATTCCCAGTTATGTGTAACTCCAATAAATATTTAATATTGTTAGCCAAAGATGATCAAGGTGTGGACAAAAATAGCATTAGCAAGTAGAGGTACAGTTTATTTCAAGGTAAAAATTTCCCCATATCTAACAGCAGAATTGAGCAGTAAAAGTGAAAAGACAACCAGCTATAAATGGCTGTTGAACCACTAGAAACATGGTTACATATTATTATCAGTGGTGATGGCTTCAGCTGGATCCAGCTTCTGTGGCCCACAGCACAGCTGATTTGTCAACCTAGAACTCACTATGGGCTGTGACTCTCTGTGTCCTGAGGCCTTGCCTAGTAAATAAATATGTGTTTTGTAAATAACAGAAAATTCCACTTAAATTCATTTCCCCAGTGTAATGCTTTCTTCTTTCTTGTTTTTATTTTAAAAAATTTCATACAGTGTATTTTTATCATATTCTTTCCTCTCCCCAAACTCTCCCTAGATTTTCCTACCTCTCTCCCTACCCAAATCCTGTTCTTTCTTTGTCTCTTGGTTAGGGTTAGGATTTTGTGTCCACTTTCCTTTCTCAGTGCAGTGATTTTATCAGATCTAAACCTCTGAAGCATGCTGCCACAGTTTCTGTGAGTTCAGGGTGTGTCAGTCCTGCTGTGTCTGTAAAATGCTGCTTCCTTGGAGCCATCCGTCAACTATAGTTCTTTTGTCTTCCCCTCTTGTATGTGTTTCACTCAGCATTAAAAGGAGGGTTTTGATAAAGGCATCATCTCATTTCAGGCTGAGTTCTCCAAAGTCTCTCACTCTCTCCACATTGTCCAGTTTGGGGTTTCTATAGTCATTCCATCTACTGCAATAAGAAGCTTCTCTGATGAGAACTGTATGATGCACTGATCTATGAGTATAGCAACATGGCATTGGGAGTCATTTTATTGTTATGTTCCCTTAGCAGACTAATAGTAGAAGTTTTCTTCTAGGACCCATTTATCTAGTCTCAGGTTCTTGGTCACTTTAATAGTGTAAGATATGGTTTCATGTACTAGAGTAAGCCTTAAATCCATTTTTTAAAGTGGTTGGTTACTCTCACAACATTTATGCCATCATTGGACCAGCATATGTTACAGGCAGGTCATGATTATATGTTGCAGGGTTTGTAGTGGGGTGATATTAATGATTAATTTTCATCTCTGGTAACGTGGCAGAGTACCTTCTTGCACCATGAATACTAGCCAGTAGGGATGAAGCTTCTGCTTGGGAATCAACCTGATTTCTCCATGTTTGATGACTTAAGTTGTATCTTCAGCAACAGGGCATTGTCATCAGGTTATGGAGAGTAACCAACACCCTTAGCCATAGCCTGTGATATTTAGGATGTCTGTGGGATTCCTTTGGCTAATGTACAACCCATTCCTGGCACTAGAAGTTGTGCTTGGTGTCATTGTCTTCACCAGTTATATGGTGACTCCACTTAATTCCTTCCCTTTGTTTATGTATTTTAGAAAGCGTCTACAGTAGCAGTATAAGGCTTCCATGTGGCTTTTCAAAAGGCCCTTGGTGTTACTTGTGCCTTTTCATATTCCGCCTGCATTTATCCTACCCTCTGACCTCTATCCTCAGTTAATCCTCTTCATCTAACATCCCTTTATCTCTTCATAGCATTATATACCACCTAACTTTGACCCTACCTTGTTCCTTGTTAGTGACCTTACTGAAAGACAGACGTTAGGCCTGGCTTCTGACACACCTTACCTTGAATTATGCTCCAATTGTCTTCATTCTAACCTCATTTCTGTGCATCCAATTTTTAACCTGGTATCAATCATGGTTACACATTGGATGAAATAGTACCAAGTCCCATGAGCCGCATATCTATTTATTATGTTCATGTGAATAAGGTCATTTTGTTTGAATTTATACTTTAATGGAGGTGTTATAAACCAATGATTAAGTGTTTTTATTCTGTTATGAATTCAGATTCAAGTGAATCACATAATCTCATAAATTTGAGATTTTTGTAATTAATTAATGGAAATGACAGCCTTCTGCATTACTGTTTTAGGGTTAGCCATTCTATGGAATAAAAGTTGAGATTCACATTCCTTTCAAAAGAATCATACCCTTGTATCTCAGTCAGAGCATAATCAGAAAGAAAGACACAGGGACATTCTATTCACAAAAGTTTAGTGTGAATACAGCTGAGTTAGTTAACAATCTTGGCTAGACCACTTCAGTAGAAATCTTCAAACTTATACTTACTCAAGAAATATAAGCTGTTGGTTAAAAGGATACATATTTAAAGAATTTAAGACATTGTTTTAACATAATACATATTTGTCTTATCTATTATATTCTCTTAGAGGAACATAGACTGTTTCTATTGAGTATTTTTATCAGAACTTTATAAGTTCACACACTGCCAATGTACCACATCTCTGTGATTTTCTTTTTAAGTAACAAGTGAGCAAGTCTTTCTTTTGGATTCAACTATGTAGCTTTCTTGTATTGAATACCCCCTCCCAATGAATAAAGGAACTGTACATTATCAATTATCTTATTTTCCAGGCCATTTGCTACAACCCCTCTTACATGTTGTCCTCAGGTAAACCTTTGCAATAATTGATTGGTCCCAAATCTTAAATATTTCTTCTTTACAGTTTACTACAGCATCACCACTCTCAGAAGTCAGAAACTACACCTATAAAGTCTCACCAACATTCCTAAACATGAGATAAACAGAGACAAAAACAATGAATACAGGAAAATATTCAGGGCTTCAAACTCACATAGAGAATTATAGGCAACCAAGGAGTGCTGAGAGCAAGAGAAATCGTCTTCCCTGGAGAAGAAGCCACCAACTGGTTATCTTATACCAAATGGTCAGGCCTGAAGCCTTGAAAACATTCATTCATGTAACATTATTATTCAAATAAAAAAGGTTGTATTTATGTATTTGGGAACACAAAGACACATGTACACACAGGCATGTGTGTGTGTGTGTGTGTGTGTGTGTGTGTGTGTGTGTGTATTAATGAAAACGAGGCCATAAATTTGAAAGACAACAAAGAACAAGCAGGGGTATATGGAACGGTTTGAAGGAAATAAAGGGAAGGGAAAATGATGTACTTACATAATGCCTCTCCAAAATAAAAAAAGAATCTTTTAAAAACAGAAAGCAAACAAAAATTTTTGTACAACTAATATTTTGGCCAAGGGGTAGAGCTGAGAAAAATTTTACATTGCTTCTGTTGCATATGTCACATTCATAATGAGTTAGGTATAATTTATAGTTTGAATTTGTCTTTCCTTGGTGGTAAATTTGATATTCTGAGAAGTCATATATGTAGAATTATAGGTTGTTATTGTTTTTATAGCATTCAAGCCTACACATACTTCAAGAACATTTCACTTAGAGAAATTAACTTTTAAAGTCTTTACCAAACATAACAATTTTATATCAGCAATTCACTTGCATCACTCATATATCATTCGTTTTCATTACTAGTTTAACAAAATGGTAACATAGAATTTTCAACAACTGTTGTGGTTGATAGACTTGTGATGTTTTCAATAATCCCTGTCTTCTAGAAATCATCCCATTGTATAAGTCCATGGTCTTGAATGTGGGCTACCAAGTGTCCACCTTCTAATCAATTGATTATGATAAAGGATATGGGGTGTCACTTATATGTTAGTAGGCATATAACCTTGCCTTTATTCTTGATCTCTGATTCTACTGCTTTGGAATATCCAATTCTTTTTTGAAACTATTTACATGAAAGCTGACAGGCTTTCATGAAGCAAGCTGTAGTATTTAGGAGACCAATTCAGGAGTAAGCTAAGCGTGACCTCCAACCAAGAATCAGATAAAGATGAAAGACTTCATTTCAATGCACTCAATAAAGCAAATTTTCTCCAATCAAGAACATCTTAAGCCCATAATTCCTCTGTTGAGCCTCCACAGGAGGCTTAACCCTACTAATTCTTCAGTCGCAAACTAGTGAGAGACTCAGAAGAGGAACAGAAGGCTAAGGCATACCCACAAAGTGTGTTGCTTTAAATCTCTAACATCGTGGTGATGCGCTGCATGACAATGAAATAGGAGACTCATTAGGTAATTTGCCAGTTTTAAATCATATGATTTGATTTTTGCTGTGAGGTTGCTTACATTCCTTGCATAGTCTTGATATTAATAACTTATCAGAATAGTTTGGACAATCCAGTCTTCAGCTGTTCCAAAGGTTGTCTCTGTATTCTGATAGTAATTTATTTTTGCCATGAATTAGGTTTTAGTTTGAAAATGTTTTAGTTTGTAACTGTTTTTAATGTATGCTTTTAGGATCCGCAAAGAAAACTTAGTCCACACAATTACCTAACACATTTCCTTTTAGTAGTTTTCTTCTAGTAGTTTTATGGGTTGTGTCTTACATTTGTTTTAATTCATTATTTACTTGTCAACTGTTAATATAGTAGAAAGAAAAATAGTTTCATTCTTTACATATAGATATGTAGTTTCACATCAACATTTGTGAGAGATTATTCTATTTCCAATGTATTTTCTTTGTACCTTTGTAGAAAGATCAGTTGTCTGTCAGTACAAATGGTCAAAAGGTTTGTGATAAATTCTTATCATCATTAACAATCATATAAGTACATATCAAAACCATAATAATATATAATTTCTATTCAATAAGACTGATTATTATCAGAGGGCAGAAAATGTCTGGGCATGATGGTACATGTTCATAATCCTAGTTCCTAGAAAGCAGAAGGAAATAAATCATTCATTCAAGACCATCCTGGGCTTCAAAGAGAGACTTTGTCTCAAACAACTAATGGCTAAGCTAGTAACTCAATATACAATACTTGCCTGGAATGTACAATAAAATTTTTATATGCAATAATGCAAATTAGTACAGTCATTATGGAAAACAGTCTAGAAGTTACAATAAAAATAAAAATAAAACTACTTTGTGATCCAGAATTCCAATATTAAGTGTATACCCAAAGAAAAGGGACCTAGTATATGGAAGAGACATTTGTATTCCGGCATTTATTGTCAAAGTATGCAATCAACCCAGTAGATGATTGTATAAAACCACAGAATGAAATATTCCAAAGTGATAAAAGAAAAAACTCTTACATTCAGCAACAAGCATGCTCATAGAGGGAAGCTCATCAAGTGAATTAGCCTATCACACAAGACAAACATAATACCCTATCTTCTCATTTATGTATAGGAGTTAAAAAGGATTATCTCACAGAAATACAGTAGGATTTTGTTCTCAGAGATTGGAAAGAATAGAGAATGGAAAGAGGTTGGTTAATGAATACAAAATTGTACTTAAATGGGGAAAAATAAATTCTAATCCTCTATAGAACAATAAGAATACTATAACTAACAAAAAGTTAACGTGTATTGAAAATAGGCACAGGAGAAAATCTGACTATTCCAAAGCAAAGAACTAGTTTTGGAGGTGATAGATTTGCCACATACACTGAATAGGTCATCACACACTGAAAACATGCACTGAAATATCACAGTGCACCTCATGAATATGTATAGTTGAATTGCATCAATTAAAAACTCCAATATTTTTAATAAAAAGTTTTAGAAAAATACACCTAAATAACTCCAAGCAGCTCAACTAATGAGAACAGAGTAACCAGAGATACCATGAAATAACTCATTATTATGATCTACCCAAAGTATATTGCCAGTATTCATATATATGTATATATGAATTTCACATCATATACCCCCAGTTCTACTCACCTCCCATTCCCTTCAAATCCGATATCTAGCCCTCACCCCTGTAGCATCCCTCCCAAAGAACACCACACACAAAAATGAAATAAAAACAAAGCAAAACAAATCACCTCATTCCTCCATCTTTTGTGTCTCTCCAGCACCTCTGCATTCATCCTGGTGGCATCCGGAGCTGCAGTGTGTCACACTGTATGTCCTTTTGTCCAATCTGCCTCATGTACAAATATTCATTTCAATGAGTCATGGTCTGGTTCAAGGCCTCTGGCCTCCAGCACACCATCATCACTGGACCCTCACTGAAACTCCTCTCAGATATCTAGCTATTGTTCTGTAGGACCAGTCCCTTTACATACTCCAGCAGGTCATAGATGGGGTAGATGTTAAGGTAGGCCAACCCAAGGCTGAGGATGTGGGTCTAGATGGTAGTTGGATGGACATTCCTAGCCACTGGTACTGCCCGCCTCAGGTGAGGGGCAGAACCAACTCTCCTAGGCCCAGGCCAGTTGGGCCAGTTCTCCCATGTCCATGGTGAGGGGTGAAACCATTTCTCCTGAGTTGGTGACCAGCTCTCCCATGAGGAGGAGAGGCCAGCTCTCGGGCTGTAGTGTCTAGAGAGGGACAAGCTAAGCACAGCCCTCAGATTTCAACACAGCATGGTTCTAATGGCTCCCTGTGGTGACACAGGCCATGGACATCAACACAGACCCCAGCTGCTGCAAGAACACAGGCCCAGACTTGGCCCTTGGCAGCAGCTCAGCCTGGACCTCACCATGGCCCCACTGGCAGTGCAGGTTACCCAGATCAGTATGGTCCTGGTGGCAGCATGTCCCTTGGACACCAACGTGGTCTCCTGTGGCTGACCAGACCCTAGGCATCTGCCCAGCCTTGGGTTATAACAGGAGCCACGGACATCAACTCAGACCCTGGATACTGTAAGGCCATGGACACAGACATGGCCCTCAGCAGCAGCCTGGGCCCAGATAACACCATGGCCATGAGTGGCATGCAGGCCACTCGGATTGGTACGGCTCTGGTAGTGGCCTGGCCCTTGGACAGCAGCATGACCACAAATTGTGACCTAGACCATGGGGATCTGTGTCGTCTTTGGTGGCAACATGGGCCACGGACATCAATACAGATCCCAGCTGTGGTAGGACCATAGACCCAGACATGGTCCTCAGCAGCAGTCTAGGCCCAGATGTCACCATTATCCCAGGTAGCAGCACAGGCCACTTGGATTGGCAGGACCTCAGTGGCAGTATGGCCCTCGGACACCAATGTGGCCCAGGTAGAGGCCCAGCACCCTGGCATCAGCATGGACTTTGATGATATCAAGAGCCACAGATATCAACACAGACCCTGCCTGCTATAGGGCCACAAACCCAGACAAAGCCCTCAGCTTCAGCCCAGGCCTGGACATCACCATGTCACCTTGTGGCAATGCAGGCCACTCAGACCTGTGTGGACTGGCTGTAGCATGACCTTCAGATGTCCACCTGGCCTTAGGCAACAGCCAAGTCCCCGGGTATCTGCACAGCCTTCATTGGTTACTGCAGCCATGGACACCAACACAGACTGTGACTGCATAGGGCAAAGGACTCAGACATGGCCCTTGGCAGCAGCTCAGGCATGGACGTCATCCTAGCCCCAGGTGGCAGCACAGGCCGCTCAGATCAGCATGGCCCCAGTACAGCCCTCAGACACCAACATGGCCATGCCACTTATGGCCAGGGTGACATCTAAGCCTGGGCTGCTGCCAAGGGCCAGGTCTGGTTCTGTGGTCCTACTGCAACTGGGATCTGTGTTGACATCCATGACCCCCATTGCCACCAAAGACCACAAGGATGCCCAGGGTCTGAGCTACCACCTACGGCCACGTTCATGTCTTAGGGTTGTGCCAGTATTTTTATATGGACAATGACTGATCTGCATTCTTGTTAGCCAGTGAGAAATGAACAAACAATTGTCAAGTTTTGCATAGAATTGGATCACTTATATAATGTCTAATATTTAACACAGTCATAGAAGAAACAGGCTGTGGGGCATAGAAGAAGAAAGTCAAGGGAAGAATGAAACTCTCATACAGTGTTGGCAAGTAAGCAAATTATTATAGTCACTGTGGAAAATAGTCTGGAAGTTCCTACCAAACTAAAAACTGCTTGCTCTCATACTTTCTTGTTGGAAGATAATAAAGCTAAATGAATATGAATTTTTTTCTAAAAGTAAATTTTTATCTTGTCATTGATACAATAATCTTTGGTCCTGTGACAGTGCATGACACATTCTGGGTACTCAAAGAATAAGTATCAGTGAGTGAAATGATGAAAAATCAAACAGCCTCATCAGGGAGAGTGATTTCTTTGGGTACTGCTGATAAGGCCAGTGGAAACCTCCAGGGGAAGCTGCTGCTTGCATTGGGACATGGCATGTAGCCAATCTCTTTAAGAATAAATGGGAAAAAGGAGTGTTGAAGCAAGGAATCAGCAAGCACATCAGGCCTTGAGGACTGTGGGTGCAGCTCTTGGCTTGGTCATAGTTCATGTATAATGAAAGCAAATTGGTTGTACAACCATTGGATCAATGCTACTCAAAGCTGCTATACTTCCTGAGGAGTCTTTCAGGGTAAATAGAAATGGCCTTTATAATGTCCAAATACCTATACTTTATGACAATAACAGTTAATGTCCATTATGAGCTCAAACACTCTCTAATGAACAAAGTCATTAGCATTATGATTTTGTAAACTGATCATTCATTAATGATGCACCTTAATGCAAGTGAAATTTTATTGTGGTTAATTCATTTTCCTTCCAACATAGTAATGTATTTTCACATTTGTCTCTTCACTGTAGTATCTATAGGAATAATTTTGTTTTGTTTTGTTTTGTTTTTTGAGACAGGGTTTCTCTGTGTAGCCCTGGCTATCCTGTAAGTCCCTCTGAAAACCAGTCTGGGCTTGAACTCACCCAGAGTTCAAGAGGCTTGTGCCCCTGCCTCCTGAGGGCTGGGATTAAGGTGTGTACCATAACCACCTGGCAATTTTTTTTTAACTTAGAGGCAAATAGGAAGTGTGAACTGGCCAAGTTTAGCACTGTGGCTTTTACTGTGTAAAGTGTAAAGTCACAGAATGATTACTATAGAAATACTTGCATCTGCAGCATATTCTCTTAGGCAAATTTAAGGACCCTCTCCAAATAAGTCATCTAACACTCCTGATATTCACTATACTTCTACATAATCCAACCATTAAGATGTAGCTGGAAGTTTCTCCAGTCCCACCCTGCCCTGTGGTCCCGAAGACACTTATAAAATAATCACTCTGAAGCTTAAATTAATTACAAACTCTATGACCTATGGCTTCAGCTTCTGGCTAGCTAACTCTTTCATCTTAAATGAACCCACTCCTATTAATCTATATGTTGCCACATGGCCATGGTGTTACCAGTCTGCTGGCATCTTGTTGCTCCTTTGGCAGTGGCTGATGTCTCTCCTGACTCCACCCTTCTTCTCTCAGCTTGGATTTCCCACCTGGCTGTAAGCTTTCTTGCCATAGGCCAAACCAGCTTTATTTACTACCCACTGGGAGCCACACATATTTACAGCATGCAAAAAGACATTCCACAGCACTAAATGTGTGACATATGATATACAATGAATATATAACTTAACTTCTAATCCACTCATTTATTATACTATACAGGGGGTTAGTTAGAGCTTAAGTCTCAGATGTGATTATTTGAATCTGTGCTACATAGTACATTGAAATAAAATTTGAAATCTGGAGAGCACCATAAAAGGCAGCAGATGCCTAGAGCTCTGGCCAGGTGTCACCAAAATGGTGACTATCTGTTTGGTATGGAATGAATACCAATGAGCAAAAATACATAACATAACATTTTTACAAAGGAAAACAAAAAAGGAAGCTGGGGACCTGAGAGGCTGGAAAACGGCTTGTTTGAAATCCTCAACTCAGCTTACATCTCCAGCTCTCAATCAAAGAGAGGAAACCCCAAAATTTTGAGATTATAATATAATTACAACTTTTTAGCTCTCCAAACCATGCTGTATACCCTTCCTCACTCTCCTTTAAATTCACAGCCTCCTTTTTCACTAATTTTTATTACATACATGTAATATATACATACGTATATATTGGAGTGCTTTTCCCTGGGAGAGTCCACCTCGCCCACTCCCAACTTTCCTCAGTTGCCTATATTACTTTATGTGGGGTCAAGGCATCATGGACTTTCCCCCATCCACTTTGGAACATCCATTTTAACTTAATGGGATGCACTGTTTGTTTTGCCTCTGAAGGTTTTTCTACCATTTTCATCCACATGTTTTTCTCCTCATTTTACCAACATTAGAGCAAACCATGCCTGCTCCTTTTCTTAGACCCCTATTGCCAGGGTCTCTGCCAACAGCTGCTTACTAAGTCTTCAGGGCATGTTTCACATATGCTTAGAGGCAATAATCTGCCGATTCCACAGTTCTTTCACTTAACCCAGGTGTAGCTGATGTTTTCCTGGTCCTGCCTGGCCCTCGGTCAGGACAAATCTCTCTCACCCGCCAGTCCCGAAGTCGCTCGAAACCAATCAAACATATAGAGACTCATATTATTTATAAACTGTATGGCCTAATGGCTCAGACTTCTTGCTAACTGTTCTTATATCTTAAATTAACCCATTTCTATTAATCTGTAAGTTGACACATGGCTCGTGGCTTACCGGTTCTTAACACGTTGCTTCTCATCACAGTGGCTGGCAGCGTCTCCTGCCTCAGCCTTCCATTTCCCAGAATTCTCCTCCCTCTTTGTCCAGCCTATACTTCCTGCCTGGCTACTGGCCAATCAGCGTTTTATTTATCAATCAATCATCTACAGCACCCAGTTTTTCTTGGGAGGCTTCAAATGCCCCTAGAGTGACTCTATTTTCTTCAAGGTTGCCATCATTCCCTGTGATGTTCTGACGTTATCATAAAGATTAGAGTCCCATGTAGTGCATAGAAAGTATTAGTAATGGATTGACTACTGCATACGCTGCTGCTGCTGCGGTCTCTCCTACTACAATTATTCAATAATTCCTAAGACTATTTGTTCAATTTTATACATTTTTCCTTTCATATCAAACTCTAAAATAATTGTCCAGGAGCTTAAAAAACCATAGCTATAAGAGTTAAATTTGGGGCTGGGGAAAAAAGAGTTTAATTTATACTGTAAATAAAGTTTATCTCTTGGCCTTGAACATATATTTTAGATAATTCAAACTTCATAATTAATAATAATCTATTATGAGATTTGTCATTCTGTGATAATATCCTAGTCATAAACTGTGGAAAGAAGAAAATACAAGAATACATAGTCAACTATTTGGATATTAAATTTATATAAAGTTCACCCTCCTCTTCAAAGGCTAAAGAAAGTTCAAGAAATCAGGGCACTTATTTTCTGTGCTGAGGTAGGTTTAGAAGTAGCAAAGCAATGATTTACAGTCTGACTGTAAGGATGACACTGCTGACCCTTTAAGGTTGAGTCATATTACCACAGTGTTTTCCATTCACAATGAGTATTTTTTCTCTATTTTACTCATTTTATTGTATATTGATTTAATAGATTATATCACAAGTCCTCAAATGCACTGAAATCAATTGACCCTTTCAATAGAAAGTAAACAAACTCTATCCAAATCACATTAAAACAGTGATTTAAGTGCACATATTATGTAATTAATCAAAGTTATAGCATTCATTTATTCGATGTAGCAAGTGCATTTCTCAGTATGACAGTGAAGGGTGCTACCAACTGAAGATCTATGTCAATAAGCAATATGCTATTTCTTTTACAGTTTGTGGATAATGGAGAATATAGAAATCATAGATAAAAATGACAGGTGTAGTGGTCACGATAGGCTGACTAGTATTTTACCTTTGTGTCACATTCTCAGTTCCAACATAATCTAATACAATCCATATCACTCTGCAGAGAAAGGCATTTTACCTTAAGGCAGAGAACTGAGTAGAAAACCCTTTCAATGGGCAGATGTGTATAAAGATGACTGTAATTAGACACAGTAGGCACCTCTCTGCTCCTTCTCCTTACTCACTGCCCAGAATAGTAAGCACCTTCTCTTCAGTGTGATACAGTAGGAAAAGGAGCTGTCAGGTCCTGGGAATGTTTCCTTATCCAAAAAAAAAAAAAAAAAAAAAAAAGTAGAAATGAAACCCCTTCGCACTTCTTTTGAAAACATGGGATGGGGAGAATTTGTTCTTACCTGCAACATGGCCCATCAGTTTCCCATTGCTATAGCACGTTATTACAGTAGGTAATTTGCAACAAGTATGAGAAGGTTTGACAATATTGTTGAGACTGAGAGGTTCAAGAAGATGTCACCTACACTGACCAACATCAAGTGAGGAAAATTCTTGCTGCACTAGAACATGGCAGATGTGTCTCCTGAGCAGAGGCCTAGGCAAGGTTCCTTCCCCTCTTCTCACAAATCCACTAATTCCATGATCGGGATTCTAGCCACAAATTTCTAGTCCTAACTGCCTTCCAAATAGCCAACTCCAAACACCATTGAGAAAATTTACAGATACAGTTTGCAGTATATTAATATTGAGGAAACATTTCCAGACCACAATAAAGGCTAAACAAAAGATTGTACCTTCTTTCTGTAGGTTCTGAATTTAAATGACTACTTGACTTTTATTTCTTTACATGTTTTATTTATTCATTTTAACATCTTTTTTAATCTGTGTATGTATATTTGTGTGTGCAGGTACACATTTATGGAGTCACTGGCAGAATTATAGATAGAAATTAAGCATTTTGATAATAGATTAGATAAGAACTATTGATTACAAATCCATATGAACAATACAAAAGTGGTCTAGGCTTGCCTGGTTGTCCAATGAGCTCCATGCATATGCCTGCCTCCTCCACCCTAGCACCAGGATATGAACATTTACCACCAAGTTCAGCCTTTTCTTTGTTTGTTTGTTTGTTTCTTCCTTTATTTCTTCCTTTCCTTCTTTCTTTTTGCGACAGGGTCTCACTAGGTAACCTTGGGTGACCTGCAGATCACTATGTAGATCAACCAGGCCAGGAACTCATGGGAGTCCTCCTGCATCTGCTCCCCAAGTGTGTGTACATCTATTTTAATTAGCATCATACCCATCAGAATATTTACTAGGAAAAAATAGATGCCTTAAAGCTTTATTTTATGTCATATATATTTCAAAATGTGCTTTAAAATTAATAAATCTTTCTCTATCTTAAACTAAAGTTGGTAGATGTTATTTTTTCTTTGTGTTTTTGTTGGTTTGTTTTTTGTTTTCCTATCTGCTACTTTTACTTTCCGTGTTTATCTTTGTTTTGTGGTACTGAATGAAGATCAAATCCCAAGCTTTGCACATTCAAAGTTTCCACCCTGCCATTGATCTGCACCTGCAGTTTCTAAGTCAATACTTTTGAAAGTAAGTGTTGACAACTTTATTTCACTTCTGATCCTGAGAAGAGGAGTAAGAATAAAAACTGCTTGGCCTTTTCAAATTTTCACTTAAATTATGTTATTCATTTGATTATTTGTCCTCAGACCATGCAGAAATGCCAAAAATCCTCAAGCAGTAAAATATACATATCTTATATCTCTCTCTATTTGAGAGAGAGAGAGAGAGAGAGAGAGAGAGAGAATAAGAGAGAGTGAACATGAGAGAAAGAAAGAGGGAGCGAGAACAAGGAGAGTTAAAGGGCTGTTTATTCAGGAACGATTTCCTTGTTTCACAGTTATTGAGATATAGAAAGATAAGAAGAACTGTCATAAGATTATTAATCTAACTTGAAATCTGGACATATATTCCTCGAGAGACACTTAAATTAACCCCACTTACTCAAGAGAATTAAGAAAATTAAAGTGATACATGGCTCATTTAGTCCTTTGCCAACAACAGTTTTTGTAAAATAAGTGTAGTTTGTATGATTCAAATGTTTTTGTCAAAACTTTATAGTTGTAAAAATGTCTGATTTAATATATTGGAAATGTCATTCATATAAGCTAAGAAGCAACATTATTCTTTATTCCCAACCTAATCAAAAACCTTTTAAATGAAAAGTAAAACTCTTTTTGTGTGTGTGGTAATATCTGAACTTTTCATCTCTTCTGGAATCAGTTTTAAAACAGCATGTCCCAGTGGATTATAATGTAAAGATTAATGTGACATCTAGATGAATTGTTATTAACTGGAGTTTGGATTTCAAACATTAGCATTAGAGGCAGACATCTTTTCCCTATTTTTTACCATAATAACTAAAGAAGACAAACTAATTTCTACACCAGCTTGTAAATGCGTACTTTCTCTGGAATCTTCTGTCATCCTGATGACGAAGTTACAAAGATACGAATGACAAGTGTCCTAATGTGTCTATGGAAGACCGGAAATAGGACAGACTTCAGTCCTTGTTACCTGGACCTACGTGTTCTACCCGTTGCCTGCACAGTGCCGTTAGTCCATGGAAATTCCTAAACACAGTGTCCCCAGATAGATTTGTCAAATCTTCCCAGTATTTCACCATGCCTAATAAAACCATGTTCTAAATAATGTAGATACGGTCATAGGAACTTGCCAGACCTTCATTGTAAAGTGACACACTGGATCTAAAGTGAGCTATGTCAGACTCTTAAGGATAAGGTAAAGCATTCAATGTCTAAGCCTTCTCATAGTGGTCCTAATTGAAATAACAAAATCAAGAAAAGAAAACTCATACGCATGCCTACATTATGTGCCAATTACATGAAGTCAATTATCTGCCCCCTCTAAAATGCACTGAAGAGGTTTGAGGAAACCACCTTACTACACAGGATTGGCTAATATTTCAATAGATAAATTCTAGTCTCTGTTGAATGATCAAACATTCATTTGTAGGAATACCTTTGTATGTGACCTTTGAGATAAGAAACCCAGGCCCAAGTTTCTACCCTGAAACATAGTCACTACATTTGAAGTTCTACAGTAGTCACTGATGCAAACAAAATCAGGCTGGGCAGCTCTTCCCAATTGTTTTTGTTTTTGTTTTGTTTTATTCAGGACCAGCTCTATACTGAATACTGTATTATAGGTATTGTAGAAGTTATACAAATGTAGAGGTCTGTTAAGATGGTTCAGTGAATAAGAGCACATCTTGTGAAAGGATAAGGACCTAAGTTTAGATCCTGAGAACCTACATAAAAAGTCAGGCATGGCCACATACCTGTAACCTTAATGCTATAGGGGACAGAGACAGGATTACTGCTGGTCCGCATGATTCATCTAAAACAGCAAGCTCCAGATTCAATGAGAGAACCTACCTCCAAGGAATGAAGCAGAGAGTAACAGAGACATGGAGACCAAAGTAGGTAGAGCTCCCAAGGAGAGCCAGAAAACAAGGGGATAGAGAGCCGTGGTGTTCTTCAAAGGACTTCATCTGATTAATCAGCTTAAAACTGGTCAGCTCATGTGGATAAGCGAACTAGGTGAGTCAGATACATAATGAGTAACCACATAAAAACATTACAAAACCGGGGTGCAAGGGAGGGTAACAATCCAGAAACAGACCTCATTCACTAGCCAGACCAAATTTTATTGACATGGGGGAAAATGCACAGGAACATCTTGTTTTAGTGGTAGTGACAATTAAGTCCATAATACACACTACTGTGTGCTTCTTTAAAAACTCTGAAATACGAGACCTAGACACATCAAACTACTTTGAAATAGCAGAGTGACATCCCAGAAGAAACTCAAGAGTCAGATGAACACTCAAAACTATTTAAAGGACAACAATCATACCCAACTAGCAAACTGGAAAAATGTACAATATCTTGTCTACAATAAAATTATGAGGCTTGCAAATAAGCAAGAAACTATACTTCATAATGAAAAGAAAAATCAGTCAGCTGACATCAAGCCAGGATGGGAAAATATTTAGACAATTTGAAAATCGATAACTTTTCCTGCATAAATCAGACAGCTGAGGTCATAGGACAAACCACCACACTAATCTGGAGAGAGTTGTATCTGCACATATACTATTATAAAATCTATTGGGAGGAAATGTATAGAATATAAATACCAAGGAAGGTAACTAAAACTGTCAGATCAAACTTGAAGTATGAAGATATGAAATAATTAAGTCTTGTTTGTACTTTATAAATATAAAATGTCATCTCGCTATTTCTCATTAACTTTTAATAAATTAATGCAATGTATCATAATACACCAGGTTCTTTATAAGCTGAAGAATATGATAAAACATATATGACTTGACTTTAATAAATATGTGTATATTTTTGGAATTCTGTTAATGCCTTTGGGGATTACTAAAATAAGAACCAAGACAAAAAAAAAATTTAAAAAACTGCAATAGGTCTTTTTCCTCAAATATGATTTTTAAAAACTGTATTTTTATATTTAATAAAAAAGGATGTGTGGATAGACAAGAATTAATCAGTCTGGCAATTAACATAAATGCTAAGCTCTGTTCCTAGGAATTCAAATATATGTGATCTTAGAGAACTGAACATTGAGTAAATTCATATTAATATATTTTCACATAATTCATAAAATGTGTCTTTGTTCTATTATACACTGATCTGACGTGAAATTACACTTTACTTGTGTTTTACTGATTGCAGTCAGAATACCACCCCCACAGCTGCCTAGTTCTACCTGAAAGTCAACATCACCAGTGAAAGTCACACTTGCAAATTAATGCTACTATATTTAACTATGCCTAAACATCTACTTTCAGCAGTCACTGTCTGCCATCTTTGCTCTCTCTGCAGTAGATAACCATCTGAGGAGAGCAGAGGCAGAATTGCTAATTGAAACTTCATTTCTTCTGTTACCCCATTCCACCAATTCTCTGGTGCCTAAACCACGCTTTAATTTAAAAATATGTACAATGGAGAAAGCTGTGTTTTAAATAATATGTCGGGACCTAAGGAGGAAGCTCAGTGAATTCAAATGCTAAAAATGCTATGTACTCAAGCCTTACAGTTGTAGTTTGATCCTCTAAACCCCTGTGGGAAAGAAATGATTCAGGGTGAGGGGGAGCAGGCGGGGGAAAGGGAGAAGGCGAGCTGGGTGTGGTGGGATTTGCTGGACTCTCAGCTCTTCCATGGTGAGATGGGAGGCAGAGATAAGGGAGTCCTCAGAAAGCTAGCAGGCCAGCCAGAGTACAGCAGCTACTGGCGGCAGAAACAAGTCTGCATCAACGAGGTAGAAGGCAGCTGAGCCCCTTAAGTTGTTCTCAGACATCCACACGCATGCTTGTATTCACACACGTGTACATATGCACAATAAATATGTAAATAAGTAGATATTTCCGAAAAATATTATGTGCATGTGTCCATGTGTGTATGTGTCAGTGGTCAGCGTGTGTCTGTGTGTCTGTGTGTGTGTGCATGGTATACATACATGTGTACTCAGGCACACCAACTTTGTACATTTACATGGAAGACAGAGAACATCAAATGTCCTTTTCGATCACTCTGCACATCATTTTTCTGAGTCAGAATCTGTCACTGAAACTCAAGTTAGGCCAGTAGTCAGCAATCCTCGGGCCTCAATATACTAATTACTCAAGCTTCAGGTACATGCACAGCCACACCCAGTTTTTTACTTAGGTGGTAGGACGCAAACTCATGTCCTCATTCCTATGCAATAGGCACTCTTACTCACCAAGCCATCTCTCCAGCCCTGAATTTGTTTGTTTGTTTATGTACAGTACTAGAGATTGAGTTTACAGCCTCAGACTTGTGGGCAAGTGCTCTACAAAAAACTATACCCTACTCTACTGTCCATTCAAAACCCTGGGGCAATATTTATAATGAGGATTCAGTGGAGATGAGAAATACGCTCAGACCTGCTATTAAATGGGGAAAAATATTAGGAACACAGACAATATTAAGATCAACTGTAGAAAGGAATACAGTGATTTAGTAATAAATAAATGACATGGACATTGAAAAGTCAATTGATCTAGGCATTTTAGTGATATGAAACTATATAAAATCATGTCTTAAGAAGTATCTGAGGTGAGGCTGGGATTGTGGGACTATTTCACCTGTGGGTTTTTTCAAAATTGTGGAAATCAGAGGTTAGATTAAAAAGAAAGCTTAATTTGCTCAAAAGTATGAAAATCCAAATGACAGTTGTTAAGAGTGAGAAGCATCTAAATAAGGCTGCTGCGTGAAGCGCTGGATCAGCAGTGCTTAGCAATTGCTTAGCGGCATAAGGAAGTGGCTGTACAATAGAGACCTTGACATCACAATATTGTACTAAAGGTGTCCTAAAGCAGGTCTTCTTCATTATCCAAGATGAGTTAGGTACCACCCTCTACAAAGTTAAAAACTATTGAAGCTAGCTTAAGACTCACAGTTAAACAGCCAGTTTAGAGACAAATTCTTTGAATATAGTTTCACTAAACATTTCAAAAGGAGGCATGTTTTAAATGAGAACATGAGTGGTATGCAGCTTTCCTCTGCCTAGTTGATTCTGTAACTGACGGGTTAGCTTAGTCAAGTAGCTTTTGCTCAGGAACAGAAAGCGATACCATTTGCCTCCAGAAACACATCTTTAGCATTCTGACCAGAGATAACTCTCAGCATCTTGTGATGCATCTTGTGATAGCAAAGATGGATGGCTTTGATTTCCATGTGTTTTCTCCCAACAGAATCTACTGGACAGTCAAGGGAATGCCTTTGCTTCTACAACTATATCACTAAAGTGACTAAATTCTCTCTGGGTCTCATAAAGAACACCCTTTTCTCTCATCCCCTTTTCTTAATCAAAAACTAAAATACAGTGGAATGTGTTGGAAATAAGATGTGCTGTCAGCTATAATCCAAGAAAAACATAAGAAGATTTGGGGATTTTAGTTCCTTTCTTTTCTGTTTAATGAAAGACAAAGCGATAAAGCATTTTGTTGTTTCTATGAGATCCAGTGTTTAGCTGACCATCTGCAAAAGGAGACATTTTCCCAGTCCATTGTTATTTTACAGATTGTGTTTGTTAGCATTAACTGGAGAGATGATGGCTCAGTGGGTAAAAGCACTTCTTCTACAAGAGGGGAGACATGCGGACCTGAGTTTACATCCCCAGCACCCACGGACAAAGGTGGGCAGAGATGCATGTGCCTAAACACTCTCCTGGAGCAGAGACAGGCAAATCCTTGCAGCTCACTGGACAGCCAGCCTAGCCAAAATCAGGAGCTTACATTTGGTGAAAGAACCCTTCTCAAGACAGTAAGGCAGAGAGCAATAGAGGAGACCTCCACATGCCTATTCATGGGTGTGCACTCATGTGCATGCCACACCACATACACATGTGTGCGTGTGTGCTCACACATTAGTAAAATAAAATAATTTTACTGGCATGATGGCACATGCCTTTAATCTCAGCACTCAGGAGGCAGAGGCACGCATATCTCTGTGAGTTTGAGGCCAACCTGGCCTGCAAAGTGAGTTCCAGGGAAGCCAAGGCTGTTACACAGAGAAACCCTGTCTTAAAACCACCACCACCACCACCACCACCACCCAAAAAAAGAAAAAGGAAAAGAAAATTTTGTAGATAGAGAGATAATAAATAAAACAATGAAAGTAAACTACATAGTATATTAAAAAGCAATGTGTATTATGGAAAGAATTTTTAAAAACATGATAGGAAAATTTTGGATTCTAGTTTTATAAAATGTGGTCAGGAAAGATCCAATAGGAAGCATCATTAAGACCAGAAGTATTGGATTTTTATCCTAGGTCTCTGGGCTATCCAGTCTCTGGTTCTTGTTTACCCAAGCAATGTCAGGTATGGGTTCCTTTTCATGGAGTGGGCCTTGAGTCAAATCAGACATTAGTTAGCTATTCCTATAAGATATGTGCCACCATTGTCCTAGCATATTTTGTAGACAGAACAGATTGTAGGTCACAGGTTTTGTGCCTGGGTTGGTTTCCATGTTTCTCTTTTGGTAGCCTGCAGAGTAACTTCCCACACCATAAGGATTAGAACATGGGCTCCACATAGGCAACAGCTAAACTTCTCCAGGTTCCACAAGTTGTGTGGGTGTGGTTGTCAGCAACAGGGCCCTGCTGTCAATTTTCAGAGAGCAACCCACTGTCTTGGCAACTGCCTGGGTTTTTCATAGATTTCCATGGGACCCCCTTGGACAACAACTTAATTGCATTCAACCAGTCTTGGGAGTGGAAGCCTCCTTTGGTGGCAAGAGATGGTCAGTTGAGATTCACTATCCCACATTACTAGGAGTCCTCATTAGGATCACCTTCATACATTCCAGGAAATTTCCACTGCACTAGATTTCCACACTACCTCCAAAATGACTCCCAGTTCCAGCCCAATTTGAGCCATTGTCCCCCTCACTCTCTCCCTCCATCCCATCCCTCCATCTCCCTCCTATCTCCCTTCCCCCTTTGCCCCATAAAATCCATTCTATTTCTCCCTCCCAAGGAGATCCATGCATTTCCCCTAGACCCCTCCTCTTTGCCTAACCTCTCCGGATCTAAAGATTGTAGCTTGCTTATCATATACTTAATGGCTAATAACCACTTATAAGCAATGCATAGCATATTTATCTTTCTGGGTCTGGGTTACCTCATTTGAGATGATTTTTTTTCTAGTTCCATCCATTTGCTGGCAAATTTCATGATGTCATTGTTTTTAACATCTGAATAATACTCCACTGTATAAGTGTCCCACGTTTTCTTTCTCCATTCTTTGGTTGAGGTGTCGACATCTAGTTTGTTTCTTGTTTCTGGTTATTATGAATAAAGCTGCAATTAACATGTTTGAGAAAGTGTCCCTGTGGTAGAATGGAGCAAGCACCCTTTGGGAATATGCCCAAAGTGGTATAGCTGGGTCTTGAGGTAAATCAAATCCCAGCTTTCTGAGTAACTGCGGTATTGATTTCCAAAGTGGCTGTACAAGTTTACACTCCCACCAGCAATGGAGGAGTGTTCCCCTTGTTCCCCATTCTCTCTAGCCTAAGCTGTCATTTATGTTTTTGATTTTAACCATTCTGACAAGTGTAAGATGGAACCTCAAAGTAGTTTTCATTTATATTTCCCTGATGGCTAAGGATGTTGAACATTTGTTTAAGTATTTCATAAGAATTTGAGTTCCCTCTATGGAAAATTCTCTGTTTAGATCTACACTCCATTTTTAATTAGATTATTTGGTTTTGGGATATCTAATTTCTCAAGTTCATTTGTGTTTGGGATATTAGTTCTCTATGGGATGTGGAGTTGGTAAAATTCTTTCCTCATTCTGTAGGCTGCCGCTTTGTCCGATTGATGATATCTTTTGCCTTACAGAAGCTTTTCAGTTTCATGAGGTCTCACCTACTAATTGTTGATAGCCTGACTTATCAGTGTCCTATTCAGAAAGTCATCTCCTGTGCCCACGTGTCTTCAAAAAAGTATCAATAAAATGACTCTTGGATGATTGATGATATTCTGCTATACTCATAGAACAGTACCTCATTCAGTCATCAGAGAGGCTTTCTCCAGCAGCAGATGGGAAAAGATACATAGATCCACAGCCAGAAATTACAAGGAGAAAGTCTAAATGGGAGATCTTCATCAAAGCCCTTGCCTCAGAGCTCAGGCAATTGCACAGAGGAGGAGACAGAAAGATTTTAAGAGCCAGAGTGGATAGAGGACACCAGGAGAACAAGGCCTCTGAATCAACTAATCAGGGTGCATGTGAGCTCACAGAGACTGAAGCAGCAAGCACAGGGCCTACAGGGGTCTGCACCAGGTCCTCTGAGTATATACTATATATATTAGCTTTGTATTTTTTAAGAGACTCCTGACTGTGAGAACAAGTGGGTCTCTGACTCTTGTGCCTGTTCTTGGGACTCTTTTCCTCATGTTGGGTTGCTGTGTCCAACTTCTCTAAAGTAGTTTCTGTTTCATGTTACGATATTTTATTTTTTTGTTTTGTCGTTGTCTCTTAGAAGCCTATTCTTTTCTAATGAGAGACAGAAAGGGAGTGGATCTGGAGTGGAGGGGAGGAGGGAAGGAACTGGGAGGAGTAGAGGGAAGGAAAACTATAATCAGGATATACTGTATGAGAAAAGAATCTATTTTTGATAAAAGGGAAAAAAGAAAAAGGAAGCAATATTAAGTAAATCTTAAAAGAGTTTGGATAAGTATTCACAAAGATACCCGAGAAAAGCTGGTCCAGAAGTACAGATTCAGGTTCAGAAGGATCATGTGAGAGGGAGATGAAAAATACCCATAATCCAGGGATAATGAACAAGAACATGAACAAGAAAAATGGATAAAGTTAGAGATGTGACTATAGCCTGAGGGCCCAAGAAATGGCTATAGGGAACAGGCTGGCACTCTGAAACATGGAGCCAGTGAAGAAGACTGATGAGATCTACTGTAAATGTGAAGTTGCTATGTTTATAATTAGATGCAAAAGCAGTGACCACTGAAAGATGACTGCTATAACCAAGGAATAAAGAGAATGGTAGTGCAACCAAGGAAGTAAGAATACTTTGTTAGAGGTGATGAGATGGGTCATAAATGAAGATTTGGTGATGTAAGGGCAGATAGAACTACCTGCCATACAACTGTGAGACAGTTGAGACAGAGAAAGAAGGGATACAGATCTGATAAATATCCTATTCTGCTCATCAATCATAATTTCAAGTAATCAAAAAAGGAGAGAAAAGAGAGAAAGAGACAGGAAGAAAGAAAAATTAAATTAGCTTTTAAAAGTGGAGTTTTGTTAGATAAATTTCTTACTAGAATATGGTTGGTGTAAGAAGAAAGAAAAAAAGCTAATTAAAATGCAAATTCTTCCATGTTATATAAGTCAGTATTTTCTTCCAAACTTTATGTTTGTAAAATTACATTTCTCCTCTTTATTAAGATGTTGATGGAAAGTTAGGAGATTACATAAAAATTCTGGCATAGTGTCTTCTTAACTGCTATATACCACTATACAAACTGAAGTTGTTTAAGAAATAAAGAAGTAAAAGTATCATCAATAATCCAAACCAGATAAGAAATTCTTAGACATAGTTCATATTTTCATAAACCTCTATCTGCCATTATATATTTATACTACTTACATATTCTCTTCCTTTACAGTAAAGTTGACCCAGGTTCATCTAAAAGATGTGTTTTGTTCCCTGAGAATATGCCAATACAAAGCAATCTCATATTGATATATTCCTATTGCAAACTGTTACGATTTTTCCTAAGTTGAAGCCAAAGGGACAAATATGTCACCAGTGAGGAAGAGACAGGATAAGCACAGCAGTAAAAATCCCTCAAACTCACTCACAGATTGAGTCTTGCCAGGTAACTTGGGTCTGCACTGAAAGATGCTACAGTTCTACCAGCTGTCTAAAATGGAAGCCACATTTCCCTTCCCTGTGTCAGAGGGTTTTTCAATAATTTTTAAGTTATCATACAAAGTAATGGGTTTTCATGGCATTTTCATACACACTTCCCTGTTCTGAAGTATTCTCTTCCCTACTTTACCTACCTGTAATTCCTTTTAACTGATATCCTTCCTCTCCTCCCAGCCTGTCTTCACATATGCTCTAATGTTATATGTTCTCCATTATCTCCTGTTTCTGGTTCATTTCCCAGTTTCAGGACATAGACACATGTAACACACACACACACACACACACACACACACACACACACAGACACCTCTATTTGTATAAATGTTATTCATAAGTTTTTCAAAGGTGTTATTGTCTTTCTGAATCTGGCTTATTTCACTTAACATAATGATTTTAAATTCCATCTATTTTCCTGTAATTATCATGATTCCACATTTCTTTTTGGGTGAACATAAACCATTCTATTTATCATGTTCTCTTTATTCATTCACCTTCCAATGGACTACTGGGTTGATTCCATTTCCTAACTACTGTGAGTGGTGTAGTAATAAAATAGACAAGACAGCATTAGGAGAACAATACTAATTCTCATGAAATTTGAAGCATTAGAAGAACAAAACTAAGTCTCATGAAATTTGAAGCTTATTAGGTCTTTAAAAATTGAAATTAGATAGTGCTAATAAATATTTTAAATTATATATATATATATACACACACAGATACATACATATGATTTTCAGAAACAATGTCATAAGCTTTCAAACAATACTACTATTAAGTCTTTAAAAATTAAAGAAAATTGATAAGTGAGAGGGCAGGGATAAGTGAGAGATGCAGAAGGTATTGGTATGGGATGGTCTTTCTGTACACTGTGAATATGTGCTGCTACTATTGGTTAATAAGGAAACTGCTTCGGCTTATGGCAACAAAGTATATAGTCAGGTGGAAAAATCCAAGAGAGATACAGGGGGAAGAAAGGCGGAGTTGTGGGGAGATGGTGTGAGCTGCCAGGGGAGCAAGATGTAACAGAACACAGGTAAAGCCAGGAGACACATGGTGATACATAGATTAATAGAAATGGGTTAATTTAAGATGTAATAGCTAGCTACCAATGAGCCTGAGCCATAGACCAAATGGTTTGTAATTAATATTAAGGCTCTAAGTGATTATTTTATAAGCTGCTGCAGGCCGGGTGGTACACAGGAAAACATCTAGCTACAATTGGTCCCCAACCCAGGCAGGACAGGGAGGGACTGAGAAACTTCTGTTGACAATTGGCACCCAGACATTTGGCAAGAATTTCCACATAAAACTCAAGAGCTTAAAAAAAAAATAAAGATTAGATTCTAAAATGGAGCTAAGAGCAGCTTCCTAGCTCATGTCTCTCATGCAGGCCACAGGACAGCATTCGAGCTTGAACACAGCATGGTGGATTCTTGCTATGATATACAAAGGTGTCTCCAAGCCACACAGCATGCTATGTGGCAGACTTAGCTTTTGCTATTAGACTTCTAGGCTGCATGCTGCTTGGTGGAGGCATAGACCCACTGCTTCCCAGAGTTGGTAGTGAGCATAGCTCCCAGAGCTGGCAGTAAACATACTTCCACCATGTTGAAAAACTGAGTTGGTGGAGCTATCACCAAAAATTACAGCTTCAATTTTAGCCTCGCAGCATAACAATTTAAAAACTCTCCTGTTCAGGAAAGGATTACAGATACACAATAGGACATAATCAGATGGAAAAAAAACCTCTAAATGGTTTACAGTGCTTGTAAAAATGTACATATGCTTGGAAGAGAGAGGAAAAGGCATACAGGCAGTTATATAAAGAAATAGTTTTTAAAAAAATAAAGTCTTTGAAGAGACTGTAAAAGTAATAATAAAAGAAATAAGCCCTGTAAAGATGGAAAATACACAGAAAGTCTGGGTTATGTATATTATTGTGTTTTCTTTGAATTTTTTGACTGTTAATGAGCTAACTACAGAAAGACATTTGATTATGAGAGAAGCTACATTAAACCAACACATATATTTTAAAGGTATCATGACTTCAAAATTTGGGTCTAAGGATATGTTGCTTTGGAAAGAGGTTCTGCTTTTGTTTCCACAAAAGATGAGAAGCTGTGGATTCCTTCCAGGTTAATATGGTTCCATCAAGGAAGATTCCCCTGAGAGGTCTCTAATGGGATCTATGGCCTAGATTATCCAACAACCAGAACAGCTTCAGGGCAACTTGCTGAGATGATGTCATCCTCACAGACTACTACAGTCAAGACTTGACCATAATTCTAAATTTTCTCAGGATCCACATAAGATTGCCAGTGGCTCCACTCATCAGGAAGTACTATGAAAAGCTATGGCCAAATTCCCAAAGTACTGCTTATTTTTATTTAAAGAGGGTTGATTATAAATATAATCTCTTTCTAAAGAAAAAAAGGGGATATAGAAATGATAAAAAAGATAGATTATTGAATCTACTTTGATCCAAAAAACAACTGTTAATCTCAAAATACTTTATATCGATATGGATTTGGTTTATTGATACAAATTTAAAGTCAATTTTGTTGTACTGTATGCATGTTTCTACTCTTGTTTAAGGTATTGTGTTTATTCAACTCATTTAGGATTATAACGCATAATTAAAAATACAGATTAATTAGTCATCTATGATAATTAAATTTATAGTCATGTTATTTAAATTTTCTAGGTATATAAAGATATATTTTAATTAGATAGGTAATCTTCAAACACTTTGAAGACCTACAGAATATGGCATTTAATATGTTTTTAAAACTTAGACTCTTCTGGACTGTGAGACATGTCTGCTCCTGGTAAGACTAATTTACTTCAAAGAGGAAGATGGACATCAAAGACCCTCTATATGGAGCTTATCTTCTTCTTGGCAAAACTGGCCATTTGGGTAAGAAACTGCTCTTGCTTGGACTGCTTGACAATATGTTGTATAAATTAGATATGCAGGACTCAGAGGAAGGGGACCACTGAACTTTGCCAAAACAAGGTGGAATGGTCCTTCAGGTTCCTGCTTCACAGAAGAAACTGACCAACATTCTACAGGACGCAGAGGAAAGTAACTGATGAACTTTGCCAAAATAGACAGAACAATTCTTCAAATTTTCTGCTTCACTGAAAAGTCTGCCAGATACTCTAGGCCTATAGGGTGAATATGGATGTCCCAATGTTACAAAAGAAATTTGGGTGATTGTCCAGGCAACCAGATGTCTGTTGTCATTTCTAAAGTTTTGGAAGTTGCTTGCAATGCATGTCCTGTTTCCTCAGATAATATCCATCTGGGGTCTTTGGTGGAGTTGAAGACTAGATAATTACAGTTTTTCTTAGTTATGATAAAAGTTAAAATTCGATATGAAATGTTAGACTCACAAAGATAAGGTAAATGATAGAGTATTTTCTTTAATTTTGCCAAATAAAAATAGACTAAATATTGTAACTGTAATTCTGGCTTGATAATTGTTTTGTTATATGTAATTTTACTATATTAAAATAGAAACCTTCCTTTTTGATTATACAGAAAAGGAGAAGTACTGTGGGATGGTCTTTCTGTATGCTGTGAATATGTGTTGCTATCACTGGTTAATAAAGAAGCTGCTATAGCCTATGGCAAGCCAGAGGAGAGTCAGGCAGGGAATCCAAGCTGAGAGACAAGGAGGAGAAAGGTGGAGTCAGAGAGAAGCTGAGTACTGCCGGGGTAGCAAGATGTAATGGAGCACAGGTAGCGTGAATAAGCCATATGGCAACACATAGATTAGTAGAAATGGGTTAATTTAAGATGAAAGAGCTAGCTAACAAGAAGCCTGAGCCATAGACCAAACAGTTTATAATTAATATAAGCCTCTGTGTGTTTACTTTGGACCAAGTAGCTCCAGGACCAGGAAAACTTCCATCTACAGGCTATAAATATGGTGATCAAGGTAATTACATGCATATGTGAAAGTGTCACAACAAAAACCATAGTTTTTACAATTAATAAATCTAAATAAAAGTATCATAATACAACATCTGCTAAGTGCAACTAAAACAATATTCACAGACTTCCACAGTGAATTCTGTTACTCTTTGGAGGTATCAATAACACCAAATTCTCTCAGCAAATGTAGTAGAAAGCATTTCTTGATTTGTGGTAGGATTACCACAAAACATTTTTAAAAATTTGCAAGAAGTCCAACTATGGGGGTATTTGTTTTACAATAGATGCTAAAATTACAAAGAAACAGCCTAGCCTCTAGAACAGTTTTTAAAAGGAGATATAAGAAAACATCACTGCTCCTTTGCCATCACGCCAAGCCTACCAAGGAGTCACCATGAGCAAGGCTCACCCTCCTAAACTGAAGAAATTTATAGATAAGAATTTGTCATTGAAGTTAAATGGTGGCAGACATGAACAAGGAATACTACAGGGCCTTGATCCCTCTATGAATATTGTGAGTGATGAGTGTGTGGAGATGGCACCTAGTGGGCATCAGAATAACATTGGAATGTTGGTCACACAAGGAAATGACATCATCATGTATGAAGCCTTGCAAAGAGTCTGAACAATGGCTGTTTAGCACAGGAGTTCACATCTCTCCCCGAAGGGCCTATTTGACTGTGGGGTGGAATTAGGTCATGAACATTTTCATATGAAACATTTTGCTATATAAACTTTTGTGATACTAAAAAAAAACCCTTCAACCTGATAAAAGGTAGCTATAAAAATTATAGTGAAATTATGTATATATATATATATATAAACATACACATATATATGCACTTTCAATCTTCTATTTAACATTACAATAGAAGTCATTTTCAGTAAAATGACAAACAAAAGTTTTAAAGTGAAGAGTCAAAGAAACACATAGACATGTCTTCATTTATTGTTCACATTATAATATATTTTGGAAGTTAAGAAACTTACAAAAGGTTATTGGAGCCAGTAATATATTTTTCTAGTACATTGATATACAAGAAAAATATCTAAAAGTTTAAAATGCTTCAACAGCCTAGCAATAAACAGTTAGAATACAAAAAATAAATTTAAAAAAGCACCTGAAAGATTAAAATTTATATCATAAAACTTCATAATTTTTATCTATTAATCTGTGAATTTTAAGATTCATGGAAATATGATATAAATAATTTTGGAGTAAAATTTAATAAAAATAGAATATAGTTAGCCACATAATAAATAATAAATACAAATGGAAATAGCTAGCTCATACATAACAGATTATGGGACTGATATATGGATAGTTAATTGAATCATGAAATTGAAGCACACATCCAAACTCTAAACCATGTGTATGCAATAAATTGATTTTAACAATAAATTAATTAAGAAAAATAGTCTTAGAGAAATTTAAATGCTGATGTCAGAAAAATATAACCTAGAGCCTACAGCATACCATATGCAAAATGAACCTGAAACAGATCAGAGTCCAAAGCACCACAAAAAGATTTTGAAGTAAGCAAAGACATCAGAAAACAGTAAAATCATTCAAAGGGGAAATGGAATAAATTTTAATTCATGAACATTAAATTTGTAGTGTTTTAAAGATATCACTAAAATAAAAAATAAGAATAAATGAATACAAACACTAAAAGAAAATTCTCAATATTCTCAATTCATAATGTTTAGCAAAGAATTGTACCAAGACTAGATTATAAAGTTCTTCCAAGTCATCACTCACTATCAGAAGCTGCATAGCATAAGTTGTCAAAAATTAAAAATTTCACAAAATTGGATATAGAAAAGGACAGTAAGTACACCAAAAGGTTTTCTATATTTTTGCACATAAACAAAGTGAGACTCATTTGCTTGGTCAAATTTAAGATGACTCATGTTGAGTTTTGGTGAGGATCTGGAGCAACTAGAACTGTCATTCTTTACTTTGGGGAATGAAAATATGGTAAAAACAAATGATAGAAACAAAAAGACAGCAACAAAAGCAAACCATCTTCCAAATCCATCTGACAGTTTCCCCAGAGCTAAGTAAATACTTTCAGAGCAAACAGTCATTCCCCTTATAGATATTCAACCAATAGAAATGAAAATACTTGTCTACAAAAATTTTATGCACCAAATAATCACAGATGGTTTACTCATTATAGCCCAAACTGTGAAATCCTAAATGGCAATTAATAGGTGAACACATGAACAAGTTGTAGTATAATTATTCAATGGAACATTACTAGCTTTAAAAATTAAAGAACGAATGATAATAAACAAATGAATCTCAACATGCTGGCAGATAAGCCAGACAAAAAGAATATATACTGTATGATTTACTTGTATTAACTTTAAGAATACAAATTATACACACACACATTCTTGTGGCCTACATCATTTTAGAAAACTTAAAAACTATCAGCGACTGCCTGTGACTAGAGATGGAAGAGGGTTTCCTGGAATACACATGAGGTAACTTTTGAGATAATGGAATTTTGGTGTCTTGATTTTGGTTGAGTTTACACAGATGTACAAGTAAAGTACATATGAGAAAAATAACAAAACTATGTGCTAATGATCTACAGTAGATTAGCCTTCGTTCTATAAATTAAATAACTTTCAATATACTCTGAATTATTTTTTCTTAGCAAATAAAATAGTAACATTGAAAGCTAATAAAATAGCAAGTTCTTGAATTAACACATCTAGAATGTATACATTAGGTACATATGTATATACACTAGGTACATATGTTCATATATATATATAGGATTAGCAGATACATATTTTGTAATGTGAAGGGCCATATACTACACTTGAACTTCCCTTGTTTATATCAGTCTTTCAAGCAAATGTACTGGGGGTTTAATTTCTAATCTAATTAGACAATACAGGGATGTATATCACTATAGTAGGTCTTTTCAGGAACAATCGAAGCCAGGAAAATTAACAAAAATGGGGGTTACTGTAAGTGTTATACCTCTGAGGGGAAAGGTATTCTGGCAGTTGGGAGCCAAGAAATACTACAAAGTCACACTACACAAAAAAACCTCACACAAGAGATTTACTAGGAAAGACGCAAGAGGGTGGTTGCCTCTGCTCGGCAGAGAAGCATCAAAGAACTGTAAAGGAGGCAGGCTTTATATAAGGGGTTTCTAGGGAGCTTTCCAGGGTGGCCTGGGACTGGTGGGATTTTGTGGTCTGATCTTGGGTCAAGCTCAGGAATTGATGGAATTCAAGCTCAGGAATTAGAGAGATTCTGTGCCCTGATCTTGGGCTTTTTTTCATCTGTGGGACAGAGCTTGGCCTCCTGTGTCTCCAGGGGCTGTTAGTCTGTGGGAGGGGCCTGGCCACTTGCATGCCTCAAGAGGCTTACAGTTACCACATTGTTCCATTTAAGATCTACAGTTTGTACCTACAAACAGATGTTTGCATAAATTAAAAGATACTCAAAAATCGAATTTACAATAGAAAAAGAAGGATTTTTCCTTTCTGACTAGATGTGGTCCACTACTACACTAGAGTTTGCTTCAGTCTTTCATTTTTGTTTGTGTGTGTATGTGTGTGTGCATGTGTGCATGTGTGCATGCATGTGTATGATATGTGTATGTGGGAAGGATGTGAACGCAGAGACTGTGTGTCTTCCTTTACTATTTACCACCTTACTCCCCTGAAACTGGGTCTCTCACCCAGGAGTCATTTTTCCACCCTCCAGTGCTGGGGTCACAGTCACAGGGAGCCATTCTCAGCTTCTTTTTCTGGGTTCTGGGAGTTCAAAGTCAAGTTCTCAAGCTTTCATAGCAGGCTGCTGGGGGTGCTATGAATGTGTTGTTCTGATTGATTGATTGATAAACAAACTGCTGATTGGCCAGTAGCCAGGTAGGAAGTATAGGTGGGACAAGCAGAGAGGAGAATTCTGGGAAGAGGAAGGCTGAGTCAGGAGTCGCCAGTCAGACACAGAGGAAGTGAGATGTAAAAGTACCAGTAAGCCACAAGCCACGTGGCAACTTATAGATTAACAGAAATGGGTTAATTTAAGATGTAAGAGCTAGTCAATAGTTAGCCTGAGTTAATGGCCAAGGAATTTTAATTAATATGAGCTTCTGAGTGATTATTTTATAAGTGGGCTGCAGAATTGCAGGGGCCTGAGCGGGACTGGAGAAAACTCCAGCTACAAATGGTGCCCAACAGCTCGAGTTTCCACCTAAAACCTGAGAATATTTAATAAGCAACTCTAAATGGAGCCAAAACCAGCTTCCTAGTTGTGTCTCATGCCAGCAGCAAGACACTGCAACATACAGGCTTGAGCTAAGCCATATCACACAGAGGTTTCTCCAAGCTGTGTACTATGGTGCATGGTGGATTTAGCCTTTGCTAGGACAAAAAAAAGAGGTTTCTGGGCTACACACTGCTTGGATAGAAAACATAGACCCACTGCCTCCCAGAGTCAGTGGACAGCATGGCTCCCAGGGCTGGCGGTGAATTATCTCCATGTTGAAAAGCTAAATTGGGCAGAGCTTACAGCCAAGACTTCTGCTTCAGTACTAGCTCCTGCAGTTTAAAGCAATAGGTTCACAATAAGACAGATTCAGATGGAATAGTTTACAATGTATGTAAAAACATACGTAGGCTTGAAAGAGAAAAAAATACAGTTATATGCAGTTATATAAAGAAATAGATAGTTTTTAAAAATAAAGTCTTTAAAGAGACAGTCAAGGTAATATAAAAAATAAGCCATGTAAAGATGGACATTACACAGAGAATCTGGATTGTGTTGTCTTTGATATTTTTAACTGCAGAGAGACATTTGATTGTAAAGGCAGATGAGTTAAACCAATATGTATATTTTAAAGGTACCTTGACTTCAAAATTTGAATCTAAGGATATGTTGCTTTGGAAAGGAGGCTCTGTTGTTTCCACAGAAAGCAAGAGGCTATGGATTTGTTCCAGATTAAGATACAACAGGTTTGACCAGCCAAGACCCCCTGAAAGGTCTCCGATGACACCATGGCCCAGATGATCCAACATCCAGAATGGTTTCAAGGCAACTGGCTCAGACAATATAGCCTCACAGACTACTCCATAATCCTAAAATTTTCTTTATGTCCCCATAAGAATATAGTGCCCTCATCCAGCAGGAAGTAGTATGAGAAGCTATGCCCAAATTCCCAAAATATTGTTTATGAATGCTTATTTTTATTTAAATAAGGTTGATTATAAATGCAATATCTTTCTAAAGAAGGGGGGATATGATATATATATATGATAGGATGGAAGGGTAGATTATTGAATCTACTTTTAAAGAGCAACTTATTTAAAATGTTTTACAGTGCTATGGATTTTAGTTTATTGATACAAGTTTAAACTTAATTTTGTTATACTGTGTATATATTTCTACTCTCATTTGAGGCATTATGTTTATGTAACTCATTTAGATTGTAATGGATAATTAAAAATACAGATTAATAATTAGTCTTCTATGATAGTCAAACTTGTAGCCATGTTAGTTAAGTTTTCTAGGTATACATAGATATATTTCATATAAATAGGTAATCTTCAAATACTTCAAAGACCTACAGAATATGGCATTTAAAATGTTTTAAAAATTTAAACTTTCTGGACAGTGAGACATGTCTGCTCCTGGCAGCACCAATTTACTTCAGAGAGGAGGATGGGCATCAAAGACACTCATATGGAGTTTATCTTCTTCTTGGCAAAAAAAAAAAAAAAATAGCCATTTGGGCAAGAAACAGTTCTTGCCTGGACTGCTTGAAAAAATGTATCATTCAGGACCCATAGGAAGGTGACCACTGAACTTTGCTTGGCAAAATGATCCTTCAGGTTCCTGCTACACAGAGGAAACTGCCAGACATTCTACAGGACACAGAGAGAAGTGACTGAGAGACTCTAGGCCTGTGGGCTGAAGACAGATGCTCCAACTTTACAAAGAAACTTTGGATGACTATCCAGGCTGCCAGCTGTCTCTGTCTACTCTCACAAGACTCCCAAAAGTTGCTTGCATCCTTCTCCCATTTCTCAGGTAATATTATATCCTTCTGAGGTCTTTGATGTAGTTGAAGACTAGGTAGTTATAATTTCCTTAGTTATGATAAAAGATAAGTTAGAAATGAAACCTTAGACCCACAAATAAAGAATAGATAGAATATCTTCTTTAATCTTGCCAAATACAAATAGACTAGATATTATAAATAGACTAGATAGTATAACTATAATTCTTGCTTGATAATTGTTTTGTTATATGTAATTTTACTGTTAAAGTTAAAACTTCCCCTTTGAAAAAAAGAAAAGGTGAAGCACTGGGGATGCTATGAATATGTTGCTTTCATTGGTTGATAAATAAAATGCTGATTGGGTTAATTTAAGATGTAAGAGCTAGTCAACAGTTAGCCTGAGCTAATGGCTGAGCAATTTTGATTAATATGAGCTTCTGAGTGATTATTTTATAAGTGGGCTGCGGAACTGCAGGAGTCTGAGCGGGACTGGAGAAAACTCCAACTATAGCAGGCATCAGCACTGTTGTTTTCTGGGCCATCTCCATAGTTCCTTGTTTTATTTGGTGTAATGTCTTAGTTCATTTCCAATACTTTAGTTATCAAAGAATTTTATTTGAAACAGGGTGTCGGTATGTAGCTCTGGCTGACTTGGAACTTGCTATATAAGACAGGTTGGCCTCAAACTTGTTGAGACCTGGCCCCCTCTGCCTCTTCAATGCTGAGATTAAAAGTGAGGACCAGAAAGCCTTACAATCAAATTAGTTTAGCACAAGTATATAATATGACAGTATAGAAAAATTTGATATCTTCATTTGTTCTAGACAATGAAATTCCATGATCTCTAGAAGTGATGCCTAAAGAGTACATAAGAATATATAAGGGAACAGACAAAGGAAGCTATTGTGTGACAAGCTTCCTAGGGAGACATGGACAAATGTTTACTCCCTCCAGATAGGGAATCAACCACACAAACTAGATTACAGATATTACCAAAGTCCAACTTGGTGAACTAATGAGTTTCATTGGGATTGCATAAGGAATATGGGCAAGAGTTTTCTTTTCCTTTTTGTTCTTTTCTCATACATTGGATCTGGATCGCAGCCACCACCAACCCCCCACACTCATCTCCCCTCTCCCTCAGAGCCACTCCTCCTCCAGTTCCCTTCAAAAAAACAACAGGCATCTTGGGGATATCATCTGAACATGGCATAACAAGTTACAGTAAGACTAGACAAAACCCCCATACCAAGACTGGTTGAGGCAAGCAAGTATGAAGAAAAGGGTCTCAAGTTTCATACAGGCACAGAAATGATTTCAAAAACAGCTGTATGACAAAGCCCAATTCAGCATGAGTGACAACCCACAGGAAATGTCCAGCATTGTACACAGCCTGCAGGCAACAGGAAGCTCAACAGATGGAGTGTGTCCTTTCCAGATGGGTCAGTTGGCCTGAGCCTCTTCCAGGCAGCTAAGTAGGACTTTGTTGCTTCTAGGCAGTTCAGTCTGGTCTATACTTATTTTGGTCTCCTTGGCTGGACTTTCCTTCTGCTAGGCTGCTCAAAGCTTCTTCCAGGCCACAGGGCTTGTCTGAATGTGACTCTCAGCAGTCTTTACTGTTCATATACTCTTGCAGAGGGAGAGGCTGAGTGAATTTACTCAATTTTAGGGACTTCCTGGAGTAACTTGTTTTCTTCCTGTTTTAAGAAACTTCCCTGAAGTATTTCACCTCCTCCTGACACATCTGTTATTTCAACTCCCTGAAGACATCCTGTCTCAGAAAGTTTCCCTCCAAGATGGAAGGTTTGAATCTTGGAAGAAACTAGAATGAAACAGAACAGGCCTTAGCCAATGCTTCCCTGTCTTTGACCTCAAGACAACATGAGTACTGCCACTGTCACATTTTTCCCTTTCATATGCAGGGCACTAGGTCCTGTGTAGAGGGATTGAGATGAACAACCTGCTGCGCCTGTCAACAAGGAACTCAGCATATGGACGAGCTCTATGTGGGCCTGCAAGAGATGATTGCACAGACAAAGCATTGCGGCTTCCTTCCGTTGTAGGTTAGAACCCAGGAGTAACACTGAGAAGCTCAATGAGTTTTTCTTCTTGTACTTTTGACAGTCCTTCATTGGAGGTATTCTTTCCTCCACAGCCTTCCCTGCCATTGAGACAAAGGAAAATGTCTGAAAGTTTCTCCTATTAATTTCATCCTTCCCAAACTATTTTGATGCCTTTCCTCTGAACTATGAGATTACATACTTTCTTATAATACCAAAAGAAGTTTTAAAAGGCAAATCACTTCACTCATACTATATTGAAACAATTCATGTTTTCCCCCAAATTAAACTCTACCCAGTGTATACAGGGATCTCACTGCAAAATGCTGTGTTAATTCATCAACATACTGAAAACTCCTATACCAAGAAACTAACTTAAAGGGCTGGGAAGATGGTTCATGGTTATGAGCACTGGCTGCTCTTCCAGAGAACCTCAGTTCCATTTTCCAGTGTGTGTACATGGTGGCTCACAACTGACTGTAACTCCAGTTCCAGGGGAATCTTATACCCACTTATGGCGGTAGTGGGCACCAAGCATGAATATGATGCACAGATATACAGGCAGGCAAAACAGCAACACATATAAAATAAAAGTAAATAAATCTTTTTTAAAAAAGAAAAAAACTGACTTAAATGCACTCCAAACTCCATATATTAAAAAAAAAAAACCAAAAAGAAAAAAATCCTGTTTTGAGTATATTCATGGTTCCCAGTAAATATTAAATATGTAGGTGGGTAACAAATACTTGCTATTTTACAAATAGTGAATATTATTCCTTGTAACATATGTTAAGTATTCACACTACAAAAACTGCTTTAATCTCCAGTTGTTGTTTTTGAAACACGGCACGTTTAGTGCAAATACATTAACTACAAAGAAAAACATGTGTTTTGTTTTGTTTTGTTTACCCCAAAATAGCATTACTGGCACACAGTCTATGTAGGCATTCAGTTTTGGCTTGGCCTATTAGACAGGGCAAAGACAATTGGTGTTATTTGGGCACGAAACTAAATCAACCTAGATCCTAGGTTAAATAAAAAGAGTGGCAAGGTACTTCTTCCTGCTAATCCACAGGGCAAAGCAGGACTGCACAGCAGCATTTTCTTGTGGCTCAGGTATTCCAGAAAGGTGCCACGTGAACAGTATTGTAAAGTGTAGATTTTTGTTCTGAAAAGGTTTCCAAATTTTGCTGTATATCCTAATCAGCTGAGGGCCCTTAAGGATGCTGATGCTTTTCAGGCTTTCCTAAATCTATTCACTTAATATATGATGGAAGAGCTGGATGGCTGCATTTTTTAAAGTGTCTCTGGTTATAAGGCAGAACCAACATTTAACACTACTCTCCTAGGTAGATGCCCCCACACTATGTCAGCCTTTCTTCTCAACTATCAGTCATCTGCTCAAATTCCTCAATGGATCCCTAGACTCTTGGTCAATATTTTAAATATACAAATACTTACTTTTTTCTTGAAGAAATTGATAATTATCTGCCTTACACATAACCTTTCTAACTATGATATGCTCAAGTTTTGATATTTGGTTTCTATTGTCCTCAGAATCCATTAATTCTGGGTAAGTCTTATAATTTTCTCTGCTCAGATCAACATTTTTATACACTCAAATATCCACTCTCTAGTTTTCTAGACTGTGAGTTAGCTGAATTATCTAAAGAAGGGTCCCTCTTAGATTACAGTGTCAGAAAGACACCAGCCCATTGAGTGCAACAGCTCGTTCTGATTGTACCAAGCAGTATTCTACAAGGTATCAAAGCAACCTGTGCTCTGTTTCCTCAGAGCAGCAAAGCTGTGGCAATCATTCAGCCTCTTGTCAGGTATTCATTGGAATACATGTGTCTCCAAGCCTTTGCTCAGTACTGGTGTACATTGCCACCTCTGATTTCCTGCACAGTAGATGACTCATAGATCACATCTTATCCCAAGATGGCTGATAGGCAAGATAACCCAGTATGCTCTGCCAATATATGGCGAGAGGTTCAATGTGCCTCTAATATTGCACCAAGAATTCTTGTTCCTGGTTTGGCCAATTTCACTCAAGAGTAGATTCTAAGGATGTAAGAAAGCTACATCCTTTCTTTAGAATAAATTTCTATCATCAGGACTTCAGACTTTTACACACAGGTTCATATGCCAGGGTTGCACTGTAATCTCACACCCACAAAGAAACCTGTTCTGAGTCACTTTTCCCAATCCATCCCTTGGCTGTTCATTAGGCAGACAGTGTTTCTAATCTAGACACCAGACCACATTCTCTTATGTTCTCTTCTGGAGGTAACACATCACTCAAAGACAGAAAGCATATGATATGTTTATATTCCAAGTCCCCATCACAGCACTTGACACTTTGGTTGCCTGAAATAGTTTAACCTAATAACTAAATTAGCTCCTTCATGATAAAAGTGTAGAATTGTGTTCTGATACAGTTACAAATTCCAGCTCTGCCTTTGTAGGACATTTATATACTCTGCCTAATCTCAAATGATATCACTCATAATAAACATTTTGCCATTATCATAGAGGTTGTATGGCTATAATAAAACACCATGACTGCAAACAACTTGGGGAAGAAATGGTTTATTCAATCTTACAACTCTCATATCAAAATCCATCACTGAAGGAAGTTAGGGCAGGAACTCAAGAGAGAAACCTGGAGGTGGAGGCCATGGTAGAGTTCTTACGACTTGCTCCTCCTGGCTTGCTCAGTTTGCCTTCTTACACAACTTAGAACCACCTACCCAATATTTCACTACCCATACTGAGCTGGACATTCCCCATCAATCATAAATTAAAAAGAAAAATGTCCCACAAGCTTTTCCATAGGCCAATCTGCTGGGGCCATTTTCTCAACTGAGATTTCCTCTTCCCAAAGGGCATTAGCTTGTTTAACATTGACATAAAACTAACCAGTGCAGCCAAATTTCACTTAACACTGTGTTCAATCTCAAATGGACATGTATTACATTTTCTATCATGAGAATTTATGGGCGAAGACAAAGACTATAAACGTAACATGGGGACTGTTGGGGATGCGAAGACGAAACAAGGGAGGGAAAAAAGGATCCTAGAAAGGATGAATGTGAACAAATTATATACAAGCAGCAAAATGGCATAAGGATACCTGTTACTTTGTTCAGTATTCACATAGAAACTAGAAGACACCTTTGGGAGATATTGTGAGGATCTAAGACAATGATGTATATATTAATCACCTCTCACAGCACATTCTCCTCCTAGCCTTGCCTCTGGTAAACTAGTACCAGTAGAGTTTAGTGTCACAGTCACTTACATTTTCCAAAACCCTTCTCCAGGTGATAACATTAATAACACTCTCTCTCTTAGCCAAACATCACTTAGGTGCTCACTTAGGTTAAATATCTTAAGAAACAATTTGAAATTTTTCTTTTTAAAATACATTGAGAAAAGCAACTTAAGGAGGTAAAATTTGTTTGACACAAAATTCCAAGGTGCAGTCCACCATGGTTAGGAAGTCAAGAAGTCATGAATGAACTTGAACCAGCCAGTCACATTACAGCCACAGTCAACAGTAAAGAGCAGTGAATTGGTGCATATGTGTTTAAGCTCAATTGGACTTGTCTATTCTTAACATGGTTCCTAATTCCCTGCCTAGGGGCTTATGCTGCCCACAGTAGGCAGGTCTTTCTACCTCAATTAAGATAATCAACTTAACCCCCCAAATACATGCCCAGAGGGTAATTTAATTTAGATAATGCCTGAATAAGAGTCCTTTCCTTGAGGATTCCAGACTGTATCAGGCTGATATTAAACATTTCAACAATCCTATTCCTTATCATGTAATGCTATTAAATAATGCTGGTATCCAGTTTTTAAACTGTGAATTATGGTCTCTCATCTGCCTTCCTTGGCTGTCATGAAAGTAGGTGAATATATAAACAGCTGCTCAGATTGGTTTCTGAATGAGATAAGTGTTGGCCCATCTTATTCAGCTATTATTCACTCTTCTACCCTCCATATTAGATTTAAAAAATAGACATAATCCTGTAGATTCCTAGAAAAAATATTTAAATTAGGAAGACTTGCTGATTAGTTTGAACTGTCATCTTGACACAATGTAGAATCCCTTGGGAAGAGAATCTGAATTAAACAATTATGTAAATTAGGTTGGTTCATAGCCATGTCTGTGAAAGACTGTCCTAACTGCTAATTACTATAGGAAGACCAATTCCAGTGTAGGAAACACCATTCCCTGGGCTAGGGACTGAACTATATCAGTGAAAAGAGTAAGCAAACAAGAATACGTTTATTCTCTTTGAGCTAACTATGTATGTGAAATGACAATTCTTGACTTCCCCAAAATGATGCGCTGTCAGTTGGAATTATATGCCAAGGAAACCCTTTCTTCCCAGGTGTAGCTGTTGGTCTGGATGTTTTGTCACAGAGATGAAACTAGAACCACAATTAGTATCATAAATCACAAGCAAGTAGCACATTCCAGCACCTTTGCCAGACTCAGAGTAAAAGTAGCTCCAGAAAGCTATTCAGAAAGAACACACCTAGGTTTACTACTAGAACCTAGAAGAGACTCCTGCTATCACAAGGGAGGATTAAGAAGAGCTTGGCAGACTGAGACTGTGGCAGCACAGTGCCATGACTAAGGGATAGCTAAAAGAAAGGGAAATACAGAGTGATGTAGCAGAACAGTAGACAATAATCAGATAGAGAACAGAAACACAACTAACAATTCTCTAACTGGACTCAAACCCACTCAAGAAGGAAATACCTGGTACTGGAAATCTGAACAATATTTAGGGCTAGTAAAGCACCTACAACTGACACTTTACTAAGGACAGATAATCTAACTACATTCTAAATATTTTTCCTTATAGTCAAAGATAGGTGTGCTTCTCACCCCTCCTCAAGGAACTCTCTCTTTTCAACAGACAGAGACCATTACAGAAAACCACAGTTAATCAAAATGTATAGGTGTGGAGGGCAGTCCCAAAAGATCCATTTACATTACAACTCCAGCACCTAAAGCTCAGAGATTATTGCAAATGGGGGTGAAGATGTGAGAGCCAGGGGATCAAGGTGTTTGCAGAGAGTGTGTCTCCTAGTACTGTCAGAAGCCACACCCACAAAGCCTCACCAACATGACTGCCTAAGGGAATTAACAAGGATGACAATAGACGTGTCAACATGGGTGGTGGAGGTGGCAGGGGTCTCAATGATACACAAAGAACTAAAGACAGCTAAAGAGTTCTGAGAGTAGGAGAAACATTCTTCCTCTAGAAACAGCAAAACAGACTTTAAACCAAAGCTATTTGGAAGGGATTAGGAGGGGGAAAACTCTGGTATGGTCAGGGAGGGGTTCCTAAGGCTCTACCTGTAACTGAGGAAAGATTGGTATTTGATGACTCCAGGAGGAGGGAGAGTCATTTTTATTTCAAAATGTGCCCACTGGTAGGCTTCCCAATGCCCAGTGGATACCCTGTTGCCCATGTGCATATCAGCAGCACTAATTGGACTCAGTGGGATAAAAACAAATAAATAAATTATGAACTCTGGAGAGAAATATAATGGAGCACACTAGGTATAGTTGGGGAATAAGGAGTAAATATGGTAAGGAAACATTGTGTATATGTGTGAAATTTTCAACAAACAAGTAAAAACAATTTTAAGAAAACTCAAAACAATGGTTTTTTAGATTGTTGCATCTCAAGAAAATGTAAAACATCTAAATGAATTATGAGAGGTAATATAATGCACAACTGAAATTCAATAGAGAAATCAACAATTTTAAAAAGAAGCAACCAGTCTTGGAAGTAAGATTTTCAATAATTCTAGTTTAGAAAGTCATTACCAATAGACTAGAAACAGTTTGGGCCTTGAAGACAAAGCATACAAATGAGAATATTCCAATATTCATCAAGAAACACAGCTTCTACACTTATGGCTTAGGGAGTATCACAGAGGAATGGACACAAAGATTGTAAGAACAAAGGACCAGGAAGTCAGATGCAAGATCATGTCTTCCACATGTGACAGGGAAACTATGCTCATGAAAACTCAACAACTTGACTACTTAAATAAGACTCAAACAAAGACAGCATCAGTTGACTTACCTAGATGGAGGGTGGGGGAATCTCTTAGAGCCCAACTCTAGATGAAGAGCTTCAGGCTGTTAAAGACTATGGAAAGAGGGAGAGTTGGTCTTCTCCAGGGATGAACCCTTACATAGTTATTCAGTACCAAGTGGTTAGCCCTAAAAAGTACATACATACATATGTGTGTGTGTGTGTGTGTGTGTGTGTGTCTGTGTCTCTGTGTGTGCAAGCAATACTAAATTAACTCAGTGGGTTGAATTTATATAATTATTCATAAATATATACACACATATATATACATATATATATATACACACAGATATATGTAGCAATAATAATTAAATAATATGAAGCCATGAATTTGAAAGACAGTAAGGGAGGGAGGCAAAGGAAGGGTTAAAGAAAAGAGAATGAGAGGTGAATTATGTAATTAAATTTTATTTAAATAAAATATTTTAAAATCAAAAGAATGTACGAATAAAAAATGCAGTTAAAAGACAAAGTTCACATATTGGTGCAGAAGGTGCCAATGCATGGATTAAATATATATTGATATTTTTAAAAAACAAATTTCTCTAGTGAAATATTAGCACTTATCTCAAATTTTGAGAAAATTATTGCTTTTCTTTTACTCTAGTCATTTTGAACATCAAATAGATGTAATACATTGCCCCAGAAAGAAAACCTTCCCCATGCCTTATTCTATTTAAAATGCCAAGAATATAAACAGAAAAAAGATATTGAAAGCGTGTAAAACAGATATGCCAACTTATTTATAAAGCAAAAAACAGTAGAACAACAGTAAAGTTTACTAACAAAAGTTCTAAAAGCAATGATGCATGAAACAAGTTTTTCCAAGTTCTGAAAGAAAATGTCTGCCAACCAAGAGTGCTGTTTCCAGAAAAGTTATTCTTCCGACTCAAAGGAGAAAAATACATTCTAAGAAAAACAAGATAAACTAACTTAAAATTCCAGAACCCCCTAAAATTGATCTAATACAAAGAAGAGGACAATGTATTGGTTAGATTTTATTGTCAACTTGACACATCTAGACTCACCTGATAAGAGGGAGCCTCAAGGGAAATTGCATGATCATGTTGGACTGCGACATGTCTGTAAGAGACTGATTGAGTGGTGGTTGATTTGGAAGGGCCCAGCCTACTGCAGATGGCACCATCCCTAGGCAGGTAAGCATAGAGTGAAAGGTAAATGAGTATCAGGCAGAGAGTAATCCAGTAAGCAGTGTTCTTCCGTGGTTTCTGCTTGAGTTCTCACCATAACCTCACTCAGTGATGGACTGTGATCTGGAAGTGTAAAGCAAATAAAATTTTTTCTCTCCACATTTCTTAGTCAGAATGTATTATCACAACAACAGGAATCTTACTGGGCACGAGATAAATGCAACTACAAAGATATAGGAGTAAATAAATGCTATGAGAAGAATAGATGAGCAAATGAAAGTTAAATAATCAATAAACGATTGGAGCCTCAGTGGCAGGCCAGCAGGCAAGAGTCCTGCAGGCAGGCCTTCCCACTACCCCCCATTAGACCCTGTAATCTACAAGACCCATACTGTACCCCAAAACCCACACATCCCCTGAGACCTCAGCAGCTCCCTGAGATACAGACTTTGTCAACTCTGATTGGACCAAGAGGTGAGTGATTGTTCTCTCCAAGGGTCAACCCAGTCTGTAGGCCCTAGGCACCAAGGAACAAACTATGCCCCCATACCACCCATTACAGCCCCACGGGCATGCCAGCAGGCAAGACTCCTGCAGGCAGGCTTGCCTACCTCTACCCGCCATGGAACCCTGTAATCTACAAGCCTTATTCCATCCCCCAAACCAATTCATCCCCTGAGACATCAGAGGCTCCCTGAGACAAAGACTCCACCAGTGCTAAATGGACCAAGAGTGGCTCCCTGAGACACAGACACCAATTGCACGGATTAGAGGATGAGATGGGTAGATGCCAGTGCAAGAATATATCCAATAACATAAAGAGCAATATGGTACCACAAGAACCTAGCAGTTCTACAACAGCAAAACCTGAACAACCCAACACAGAGGAGGCAGAAAAAAATGGCCTTAAAAATGACTTTATGAAGATGACAGAGGCCTTTAAAGAGGAAATGAAAAATTCCCTTAAAGAAATCAAGTAAAAGGCAAACAAGGGAAGAAATCAATAAATCCCTTAAAGAAAGTCAAGAGAAAGCAATCAAATAGGTGAAGGAAACAGTTCAAGACTTTAAAATTGAAATAAAGGCAATAAAGAAGACACAAAGTGAGGGAATGCTAGAAATGGAAAATCTGAGTAAACGAACAGGAAATACAGATGCAAGAATAACCAATAGAATTCAAGAAATGGAAGAGATAATTTCTGGCATTGAAGATACCATAGAGGAAATAGATTCATCAATCAAAGAAAACATTAAAGCCAACAAAGTCAAAGCCATAACACAAAATATCCAGGAAATCTGGGACACCGTGAAAAGACCAAACCTAACAATAATAGGGATAGAAGAAGGAGAAGAATACCAACTCAAAGGCACAGAAAATATATTCCACAAAATCATAGAAGAAAACTTTCCAACCCAAAGAAGGAAATGCCTATGAAGATACACAAAGTTTACAGAATATCAAACAGAATTGACTCCCCAAAAAAGTCCCCTCACCACATAATAATCAAACCTCTAACACAGAGAATAAAGAAAGAATATTAAGAGCTGCAAAGGAAAAAGGCGAAGTGACTTATAAAGGCACACCCATCAGAATAATACCCAACTTCTCAATGGAAACTCTGAAAGCCAGAAGGTCCTGGACAGATGTTATGCAGACACTAAGAGATTATGGATACCAGCCCAGACTATTATACCTAGCAAAGTTTTCAATAACCATAGATGGAGTAAACAAGATATTCTATGACAAATCCAGCCCTACAGAAAGCACTACAAGGAAAAAAACAACCTAAGGAAGTTAGATGCACCCACAAAAACACAGGCAATAGAAAAATCCCACACCAACAAATCCCAAAGAAGGGAAACACACACACACACACTACCACCACTTCCATCACCACTACCACCAAAAAATTACAGGAATTAACAATCACTGGTCATTAATATCCTTTAATATCAATGGGCTCAATTTGCCTATAAAAAGACACAGACTAACAGAATGGATACAAAAACAGGATTCATCCCTCTGCTGCACATAAGAAACACACCTCAACTTCAAAGACAGACACTACCTCAGAATAAAGGGTTAGGGAAAGAATTTTCAACCAAATGGATTTAAGAAGCAAGCTGGGGTAGTTATCCCAATATCTAACAAAATAGACTTCAAACTAAAATTAACGAAAAGAGATTGAGAAGGACATTACATATTCATCACAGGAAAAATCCATCAAAATGAAGTCTCAAGTCTGAACATTTATGCCTCAAATATAAGGGCACCCACACATGTAAAAGAAACATTACTAAAGCTTAAATCACACATCAAACCCTACACATTAATAGTAGGAGGCTTCAACACCCCACTCTCACCAACGGACAGGTCCACCAGACAGAAACTTAACAGAGAAATAAGGGAACTAACAGATGTTATGACTCAAATGGACTTAATAGATATCTACAGAATATTTCACCTTAACACAAAAAAAAATATACTTTCTTCTCAGCACTTCATGGAACTTTCTCTAAAATTGACTAGATACTCAATCACAAAGCAAATCTCAACTGATACAAAAAAAATGGAATAACTTCCTGTATTTCATTGGACTACCATGGCTTAAAGTTAGAATTCAACAACAACACAAATTATAGAAAGCCCACAATCTCATGGAAACTGAATAATGCTCAGTTGAATCACCACCAGGTCAAGGAAGAAATAAATAAATTAAAGATTTCCTAGAATTCAATGAAAATGAATGTACAATATACCCAAACTTATGGGACACTATGAAAGCAGTACTAAGAAGAAAATGCATAGCCCTAAATGCCTACTAAAGAATTTGGAGAAATCTCACACTAGTGACTTAACCGCACACCTGGAAGCTCTAGAACAAAAAGAGGCAAATTCATCCAGGAGGAGTAGATGCCAGTAAATAATCAGATTGAGAGCTGAAATCAATAAAATAGAAACAAAGAGAACAATACAAAGAATCAATGAAACAAAGAGTTGGTTCTTTGAAAAAAATCAACAAGATAGACAAGCCCTTATCCAAACTAATCAAAAGGCAGAGAGAGAGCATCCAAATTAACAAAATCAGAAATGAAAAGGGAGACATAACAACAGACAATGAGGAAATCCAGAGAATCATCAGGTCATACTTCAAAAACCTTTACTCGACAAAACTGGAAAATCTAAAAGAAATGGACGATTTTCTGGATAGGTACCACATACCCAAATTTATTTTAAATTAAATTTAAAATAAATTTAAATAGATCTATAATCCCTATGGAAATAGAAGCAGTCATTAAATGTCTCCCAACCAAATAAAGCCCAGGGCTAGATGATTTCAGCACAGAATTCTACCAGAATTTCAAAGAAGAGCTAATACTGCTCAAATTGTTTCACACAATAGAAACAGAAAGAACATTACTAAACTCTTTCTATGAGGCTACAGTTACCCTGATACCCAAACCACACAAAGATGCAACAAAGAAAGAGAATTAAAGACCAATCTCCCTCATGAGCATTGATGCAAAAATATTCAATAAAATACTGGCAAACTGAATCTAAGAATACATCAAAAAATCATCCACCATGACCAAGTAGGCTTCATCCCAGAGATGCAAGGATGGTTCAACATCTGTCAATGTAATACACCATATAAACAAATTGAAAGAAAAAAAAACACATGATCATCTCATTAGATGCTGAAAAAGCCTTTGACAAAATCCAACACCCCTTCATAATAAAGTTCTTGGAGAGATCAGGAATACAAGGAACATACCTAAACATAATAAAGGAAATTTACTGCAAGTCAACAGCCAACATCAAATTAAATGGAGAGAAGTTCAAAGTGATTCCACTAAAATCAGGAACAAGGCAATATACACTTACTTATATACTCAATGTAGTACTTGAAGTTCTAGTTAGAGTAAGAAAACAACAAAAGGAGATCAAGGGGCTACAAATTGGAAAGGAAGAAGTCACACTTTCACTATTTGCAGATGATATGATAGTATACATAAGTGACCCCAAAAATTCTACCAGCAATTTCCTACAACTGATAAACATCTTCAGTAATGTGGTAAGATACAAGATTAACTAAAAAAAAAAAAAAATCAGCCCTCCTATATACAAATAATAAATGGGCCGAGAAGGAAATCAGACAAACATCACTCTTTACAATTGCCATGAATAATATAAAATACCTTGGGGTAACTCTAACCAAACAAGTGAAAGACCTGTATGACAAAAACTTTAAGTCCTTGAAGAAAGAAATTGAAGAAGATATCAGAAAATGGAAAGACCCATACTTATGGATAGGTAGAACCAACATAATAAAAATGGCAGTCTTACCAAAAAGCAATCTACAGATTCAATGCAATCCCCATCAAAATCCCAACACAATTCTCCACAGACCTGAAAAGAACGATACTCAACTTCATATGAAAAAAACAACAAAAAAAAACAGGATAGCTAAAACAATCCTTTACAATAAAGCAACTTCTGGAGGCACTACCAGTCCTGGCTTCAAGCTCTATTATAGAGCAATAGTAATAAAAACAGCTAGGTATTAGCATAAAAACTGACATGTGGACCAATAGAATCAAATTGAAGACCCTGACATTAATCCACACACCTATGAACACCTGATTTTTTTTTTACAAAGAAGCCAAAATTGTCCAATGGAAAAAAGAAAGCATCCTCAACAAATGGTGCTGGCATAACTGGATGTCACATACAAGATTGCAAATAGATCCATATCTATTACCATGCACAAAACTCAAGTCCAAGTAGATCAAAGACATCAACATAAATCCAGTTACACTGAATTTGATAGAAGAGAAAGTAGGAAGTAGCCTGGCACAGGAGACCACTTTTTAATATAACACCAGTAGCACAGACACTGAGAGCAACAATTAATAAATGGGACCTCTTGAAACTGAGAAGATTTTGTAAGGCAAAGGACACAGTAAATAAAATAAAATGACAGGCTACAGAATGGGAAAAGATCTTCACCAACCCCACATCTGACAGACAGCTGATCTCCAAAATATATAAAGAACTCAAGAAACTAGATATCAAAATACCAAGCTATGGTGATATTTTATTTGTACTGAAATGTGATTTTATTTGTATGTTAATAAATAAAGTTGCCTGGGGGTCAGAGCTAATAGCAGCCATAGCAGAAGCCGGGTGGTGGTGGCACACACCTATAATCCAGATCACATGACAGACAGATCTCTGTGTGTTCAAGGATACAGCCAGCATGGAGACACACGCCTTTAATCTCAATACCAACCATAGAAGACCTGGAGGTCTGTATAGACAGGCAGTGAC